>CAODLS012502367.1:0-18368 GCA_948243855.1 Flueggea neowawraea
AACTCCATGTTATTTATGATCAATTGTTTGGGTCTCATGTGATTTTATATTATTACGAGTTACTAAAAACCTAAGCTAGCGAAAAGAATGTAACCTAGTTTAAAGAATGATTTTGTTGTTTGGGATTAAACTTATGCATTCAATATGTTATATCCTTTATTGCAATGATCTAGTTACCTTGCTTTTTGCTGTGATTTTTATGATTGGCCACTATAGAAATTAATCTTAGTGTCTATGTGATGGATTGATAGATGATTCCCACATTAATTGGGAGACGAGATCAAAAATGTCTTATAAGCATCTACCTCCCTCAATTCACTAAGGCTTCTTCGAAGGACAAAACAGTGTAGATTTAAGATTTCAAAGCGGACAATACCCCACATGAGTTGTGGTTGATGATTAGGTGGAGTATAGTCTACATCAATTACCAATGAGGTTTACATGGAGAAAATGCTTATAATTAGATATGTTTTGTATACATAGTCGATTTGACATATATGTACCATTGATATATGTATATTATGGAAGAATAAATAATAAGTCGTAATGCCAAAAAATTGTATAAGAATTCAATTCACCAGCGAGTAATTTAATTAAACTTAAATATCACATTTTAAAATATTTCATTAATACATACCGATACAAGAAACATATTGGGAAAATTACACTTCTATATTAAGAATTGGAAACTACTATCTCAAATATTCATTTTTTAAAAAATAATATCAAGTATGTTGTTACTACCAAAATAATATAAAAATGCCCTCCTCTGGACATGGTGAGAAATTGGGGAGTAATCAAGAGAAAATGAGTTTTTGTGAGAAGTTGGTATTCGTCTGGCCTACACTTAAAGACTAAGGCAAGTGTTCCTATCATCTATAGCTAGTGGACCTATGAGTACCAAATGTTGTATCCCACAAAAACTATGATTATTAGTTATTCGCTCTTACTCTATTATCTAACCGACAAATTAAGTCAACTCAAATAAATAAAATCAATGGAAATCAAGACAAGAACAACACACACTCAATCAAAAAGATAGAACAATCAATGGGAAGCTCCATTTATATGTTGAATCCCCCTAGACCGAACTAAGTTACAATGTCTTGCTCTTCAAACAGTTATTCAGGCAATTGGACCGTAGGAATTCTGATGATTTAACCCCTCTCTCGAGTTAGCTAACGCTTAACGACTATGTTGATTAACCAGAATCTCTTCCTAATTAAAACCTCTATCGTTGCATTAACACTGATTTATGAATTCCACTATTAGGTTTAACGCTAATCCGGAAGATTTATGTTGACCTATCTCTAGGTTTACAAGCAACTCCTCTCAATTATGAACGATCTATCACACACAGAATCTCTCGATTACACATGTATGAATCAGTAGTCAAATCAAAAGGCTAGCAATAATTAATTCAATAATTGAACAACAAGAATCAAAATTGAGTCTCAATCCCATAAATAAACTGAATGAATAGCAAAATCCAACAATCACATAGCTAATCTAGGGTTCATCACATCTAAATGCATAAAGGAATTAGTTCATAATTGTAGAGAGATAAACAACAAGATACAAAGTGTAATATCCCGCCCATTTCAGCTATGTTTCCTATAGCGATTGGTCTTTGATGCTCTATGAGGAGGATCATATGTGGGTTGGTGTTGTAGAACCTTGAGAATAGCGGATTTTGATAGTAGATAACTCAAGTTAGAGAAAGATCTAACTCGAGTTGTGTGACCCATATACAACTCGAGTTAGTCGAGGTCCATATAACTTGAGTTAATCGTTGTGTAACTCGAGTTATCTGTACAAAACTAGGACGATGCATTTCGGTGTTCTTCATCTTTAAAGACTCTAACCTACCCGAAATCAGTCATTTATTCCACTTCTCTTCCTTTAGACGCTCCCAAACACTCTCAAGTTGTTCCTCAACACTTCCTTTGGGCTTTTTGAGGTAAGATTGAGTTTCTAATCCTTTCTTTCCTCATGTTTTCTGCAATATTGTGCATATTAGGGTTCAAGAATAAAAAGGGTTTGAATCAATTCGGTTTCAGGTGATTTTGGGTGATTCCGAGTTGTTTTGATGGGTTTGGTTGTAGATTAGTGTTTAGGAATTTGATTAGAGTCAGTGTATGTGTTTTTAGGTGATTTGTATCAGTTGCATTGAGTGATTGGTCGAATTGGGCAATCTGGTAAGTGACTTACTCGAGTAAGCATTTTGGCTAACTCGAGTAAGATAGGCTAGCCTTTACTTGAGTTATCGTTTGGTTAACTCGAGTAAGATTGCCCAGGGTTTACTCGAGTTATCTTATGACTAACTCGAGTAAACCAAAACACGTATAACTCAAGTTAGCCTCTAACTTACTCGAGTAAACCGTGGTTCTAAGGGACCAAATTGCTACTTTTCATATTTGGTGATTTCTGAGAGCTCGGGAATGAATTTGGAGATTATGACTTATAAATGTTTAGTTGGTAATCCCAATAGCCTTTGGAGACTGTTTTACATTGTCGAGACTCGGGGACTGAAACATAATTTTATATTGGTCGAGGACCAAACTGTAATTTTACGTAGATTCTGCGTTTTGGGTCGAGGGTGATGAATTCACTCTCGAGATAGATTTTCAGTGACTTCATGGGTTTACATCTACATTTACATATCATACATTGGTATCACCATAGTACCACATTTTGATATTTGCTATGTCTATATTTGTGACAGCTTCGTGTGCCTGTCAACACGAGCAGCCACACACTAGCGGTATTTGACTAGGTCCTCAATGTTGGATACCATGTGAGTGAAATGTCAGCTACAGACACATAAGTTGTGTCTTCGAACTTACTATGTTTTTTTTATATGTTTGGCTATAATTGGAAATCTGACTAATAATTATTGGATTAATTAGTAATCGGGATTATGTCATTATTAATAACCAATGTTGTGCACTGTAACTCTAAGTATATATTGGTATATATATATAAGAGTATTTCGTATAACATGGAATAATGAAATCTCTGATATGCATGATTGTCTGTGAAATACTATGTATATAACACTTTCATATGAAGACACCTAGCTACGGGGTACGTAGCCTTTGGTATAGCAATGTTTTGTCAATGCCCTAATTACCGGGATAATGGGGTGACCGTATATTTTGCCAGATATACGCTTTTATTGAGCAGTCAGGTGGCGGAGCCCACAATGCTATATGGATATTGATATTGGTCTCGTACTATATATATATATATTGTCTGAATGCATGTTGTATGATATGGATGCGAACATTTTGGAAAATGAATTTCAGAAAATATATTATGTATGTAGTGTGTATACTATATGGTATCTATGTATACTCGTGTACGGTATTTTTAAAGGGTTTTCAAAACAGTTTTTGTGAGGCCTAGAGCCAATCTGCAGTGTCGTTTTCTCACTAGGGATTTTTACCCCTTTTTCTTCTATTGTCTATGTTAACCCTCTTTTTCAGGTGATATTTTGGACGCTCAGCATCAGTTCAGTACATCGATCCTAATGAGGCACTTCTTCTCTTTAGTGAGTGTCCATCGTTAGGACTCTACTTTTATTCTGTCGTTAGAGCTCCACATCGGGCTACTGTTGGGATACTGGGCTACACATTTTGTATTTTGGAATGTTTTACTTTATTTCTAACGGTTTTATATTTTATTGATATTATTTTCATATATATATATATATATATATATATATATATATATTAATGGTTTTCATTTATTTTTTTAAACGTTTTATATTCATAAATGTTTTTGAATGAACATTTGGATAAGTTGGGTAGATGTCTGTACACTGAGGCTTGTTCGAAGCGGGCTGGGTTCCTACAGACGGTTCATCTCGTACGCCGGTCACGGCCCGACTTTGGGTCATGACACAAAGAGAATCTATAGAGAGAAGAAGAACCCATGATGAATCCTTCAATCCGTCGCATAATCCCTTCGATCTTGATGCGAATTGAGTTCTCCTTGAGTTTCCACATTTTCTAACCCTAAAATGATGTGTTTTTGCATCTCAATGTCGGTTCTCCCATCAGCTTTTCGTAACATGCATAAATATCCCGAAACACACAAAACCCGGTAAGACATGACCATCACCACGGCCATGTCTTTCACTTCCCGTCTGTGTCTTCATCGAACTCAATTGGGCCGACACACGGACACGGGTTTGTGTCTGTGTCTTCGTCAATTCGTTCATGTCTTGATTAAAATGGAGCCCAAGCTATCACACGGTCAAGGTCACGGCTGTGTCTTGCACTCTTGCATCCGTGTCTTCATTTTTCATGGAGAACAACACATACAAGCCACCCATTGCACAACACTGATGATCCACGGCTGTGTCTTGTTGTATGGTGACCGTGTCTCACCCCAAAAGCCTCAAGAATCATCGTTCAAGCTCCGCTTTCACTTGCCTTCGTTTCTTTTCATTAAGACACTATTAATTGACTTAAAAAAATATAAACACTAAAAGTACCAGAACTCGTAATAAACGCTCGATTCGTATTCAAACCAATATAAATTTAATTGAAAAAACATGTGTAAATGAGCGTTTATCAAAAGTTTACGAAATAAAATCATAGAAGAATTTTTCAACAGATGTTGTAGAATAGGTAGGGAAACGTGTACAAGATGTGTAAAAAATGTACACAAACATAGACAAGTTTAAAGATGATTTTTTTTTCAAAAAATAGCAAAAGAATAAATTAATTTTGTACTAAATAAAAATTATTTAATTTATTTTATAAAGTGTACGATGGTCTACATTGGAGGGCAAACGCTTATGGATCGTACACAATAATGTGCATGGGTGTATAGATGTGACACCCATGACCCAAATTTCATACATACGAACATGCATTGCATATAACGTGCATAGTTTGTGCGTTTATCTGCCATTTTATATGTTATAGTCATATGTTTTATACAGTTTTAGAATATCTTAGAGGGGGTTACGAGAGTAATAAAGAGTTCAAAAGTGAAGTTATTAAAGAAAAGGTCTAAATGGGTGGTTTCTTAAGTTCAGAAGGGTGGTTGTGTAAATATTTTTAGGTGGATAACTATGCATAATCTGTAGTTTTTTAGAGTGATAGATGTCAAGAGCATAAGGAAAACAGATATTAGGAAGAAGAAACATGGTGATTTCTGATTGGACCTTCTAAACACGTTGCCACCTCGTGCTTAGGATGAACTTGATAGAAACAGAAGTTAAGCAAGTAGAACACATTTTTTTCATGCTCAGGACATATAGTTGAGAGAAAAGAGAAGGCAAAAGGGGGAGAAAAGAGAACGAGAACAGATTTACTTAGTAATTTCGTTTGGAAACCTAGAATTTGTAGAGTTTGCATCTATTGCATCTTAGGAATAAAGTAAGTGTTTCTCTTCATTCATACATGTTTAATCTGCATTAGAACATGTATTTATATGTCTGATTCTGATTGGAACACGAATTGAGCATACAACACATATGAACTGAAATATGAGTCTGATTATGTCTAGATTTTAGTTTGTATCGCAACCTTATTTTGAGGTCTTTAGAGACTGATTTTGTAATGACTTGATTTTTTTCAACTATTTTTTTCGGTAAATTTTCCTTTGAAAATTTTTTTCGAATTAATTATTTTGACGGATTAATTTTAATTTGAAATATCATTAAATTAGTTAATGATATTTTGGAGTGTTAAAATTTTGTTGGTGTTAATATGATTTTTGAAGTTTATTGGGGAGTTAAATCGAGTGAAAATTGGTTGGAATTGGAAAAAGAAAGAAAATTGACAGAAAAGAAAATGGGAGGTTGAACTACAGGTCATTCAGCATGTGAATCAAACGGCGTGTCATCTGGCTTCTTGTATGCACTGTCATTCGGTTGAAGCAAAAACGACGCGTCGTTCGCTGGAGAGGAAACGACTTGTCGTTCGAGTCACCAAACGATCTGTCGTTCGTGTCTGCAGGAGCCGATTTTTCAGTGAACAAAACGACGTCGTTTTGAGCAAGAAAAAAAGAAGTTGTTTTGATTTAAATACAGCAGCCGATTATTTTCTTTCTCTCCTGCATTTTTTCTTCTTTTCTTCTTCCTCAAAACCAAAACTCTCTCTCTCGTCTCTCTCTCTCTCACGATCTGACTCTATCTCTCTCTCTTGTCTCTCTCTCTTCCTCGTCGGTCGGACAAGCTAACCGAGGTAATCTCTCTCTCCTCTTTTCTTTGGTGATTTTTCTTGCGTTTTGGGAGAGTTGACCGAATGGAAATTTTGAATTTTTTGAGTGATTTTTTTATGGTTTTTGGATGGATTTTTGTGGGGTTTTGATGGGGAGAGTTGGAAGAATGTGAATCTAAGTTAGAAATGGAAGATTGGAGGATTTTTTTATGAAAAGGGTAATTCGGTCCGAACTGGATTTTGATTGTTTGACTCGGTTTTTGGATGAACCGAGGTTCGATTTGGTCTCCTTAGGTGATTTTGAGTTGAATGGTATGGTTGAAAACATTGGGTTATGCTTGGTATTTGGCATTTAGAGACTGAAACTGATATTTGGCATTTAGGGACTGAAACTGATATTGTGGATAGTGGTAGAATTGTAATTTTGAAGAACTTAGGGTTAAGTTGTAATTTTAGAAAATTGAGGGATTAAATTATAATTTTGAATTACTTAGAGAATTAATTTAAAAATTCTGAAAGGTTTGGAGATTAAGTCATAATTTTCTGATGTCTTGGGAATTAAATGATAATTTTTAAAAGTTCGGGAACTGATCTATAACTTTATACCAGGGTGTAAATAATTGGACAGTCATGTTAGACTTTGGGCCAAAATAATTTTCGGGGTTGTTAGAGTGTTTGGGTTGCATGTGCATTTACAGGTATTTTAGTACAGTCACGGTACCATGTCTGATCTATGAATGTATTGTTTATTCCAACTCTGCGTGGTTTCTGAGGAGACCATTTATTCACCAGTGGACGTGCTTTGGATTATTGCTCGACGTCCAGGTGAGTGTGATAGAACTTTAGACACGTAGGCTGTGTCCTCTAAATTCTGTATATATTTTTGTTGTGCTGAACTTAGCATGAAATTGAAATTAATAAAGGATAGAGAATCCTAAAAATATGACTTATGTTATAACTTTGGTTATGGAAACCAGATTTGGAAATTATTTTATTTCTGAAAAATAAATATTAAGCTTTTAATATTTGTTGTGATCTCTGCAATGAACGTTTTGGCTTTTGAAAATATATTCCGAAGCGAGTATATTTTATTTGAAATAATTATTGTTTCTGAGTATTAAATATTTTTGTAATAAATATTTTGTCTGAAAGGTTCTTATCATTTTTGGGAAAATGATGTATTCATTCAATGTGGTATTCATTGGAATATTTTGAATAAATATTAAAATGTTTTGGTGAAACACTTTGTTTTGGGACATCCAACTACGTGATAACGTAGTCTTGATACACCAGAGTTTTATCATTTTCCTGAGTGGCTATACTTTGTGCCTAAGTGGCTATATTCTCGCCTTAGTGGCTATACTATATTATATTATACCATGGTGCCTTATGTGGCTAATCTTCGCCTATGTGGCTAATACCGAATTTGAGTAACTTGAGGAATATGAACTTTGGCCCCAATATGAAAATGTTTTGAACAACAGTTTGAAAAATGTTTTTGAAACTATTCTCTAAAAATCTTTTGGGATTTATTCTGAAAATACTTCAGTATTTAACTTTGAAAATACTTTGGTATTTAACTTTGAAAATAAATTTGGAATTTATCTTTGAAATATTTTGAATATTTATCTCTTAAAATATTTAGGTATTTTTCTCTGAAATATTTTGGAAAATGAACATAAATTTTGGAAAGTATTTGAAAGAAAGCACTTTGGCTATTTTGGATTTGAGAAATTAAATATGTTATTTAATTTCTTGATCTAATCAATTTCGGTAATTGTTTGTTGTTTGCTCTGTATGCGAAAGGATTGCAAAGTGGATTTTTGAAACAATCTATTTATATATACGGGTGTATATATATACGATATTATTTGGATATATACATGCATGTGGTAGTTTTTGAAAATGTTTTCAAAACTCTTTTGAGGAGCCTGTACCGCTCTTTTGTGTTATCCGCTCACTAGGGAATCTTACCCTTTTATTTTTCTTGTCTTTGTTCTACTTCACTTTTCAGGTAGTTAATAGTGGGTGTTTGGTTCTTCCGCACACAGTGAGTGCCCTATTGTTCGGGCCGAATTTTGTTATGTTAGTTGCTCCACACTGGGTAGTGGGTTATGAATTTGCATTCGTTAAACAAATGTTTAATGGTTTTACTTAAACTATTTATTTAGTATTTTGTTATTATGAATATATTTTAATTATATTCGGGAATATTATTTTTGAAAAATGTATCCTTGCTAAATTTTTTAATACGGTAAATAAGCCGATTAATAATATGAATTTGGGTAGTTTCTGTTCTCCGAGGCTTGTGCGAGATGGGCCGGGCTTCCATAGATGGTTCGCCTCGTACGCCGGTCGCGGTCCCGGAAATGGGTCGTGACAGATTTAGTCAAAGTGTAAAACATAAAAGTTGTTCCATTATATGTCTAGTATATATATGTAAAGTTTCAGATGCTAAGTATGAGTATAACATACTGTCGATACAAATTAGTGTAAACAGGTTTATTCTGGCAGAAACAATAGTTCAATATAGTACGTAGACTTCATTTGAGCGATGTAGAGTCTTATTGTTGGTACAAATGAACCATTATATGTTTTTTATATGTTTTTTAAATTTTATAATAAAATGAGTCCGTTTGGTTGTTGATGGGAGAGGAAAATGCAAAGTGATCAAATTGTGTAAATAGGCTTAATTTGCATTTTGTCACTTGTCGTTGAATATCAGATGCCTATGACAGTGGTATAAATGTATTGAAATGTATTAATTCATACCAAATTTCACATAAGTACATATTACAAGTGTCCACATTGGAACGCGCATCATTCAAGCATTGCATGCATATATGGGTACATATGCATTTTGTATTGAAAGGAAATTGTGTGAACATATGTGATAGGTGAGAAGGGTTATGAAGAGACTCTAGAGGTGAGCCCATTACACTCTTTATGTGATATATTGGTATTTGCTATGAGCTATTATGAGATTTGTGGAAATATTGGTATTGGTTATCTGATTATGTCATGTTGGTGAATTTTTATATGATTTGATTATGTGAAATTGGTAAATTCCTATTTCATATGCATCGGAGTATTGATGATCATATGTTGGACTCAATATGTTAGTTATCGAAATGTTATTGGAAATGATATTTGGGAATGATATTGAGATACATTTGTATATATGTGTTGCATTTGATTTCATATGGGTAAAAAGAAATGGTATTGGCCAATGTGTTTAGGTATTGCAATTCTTGGAAATATGAGTTATATGTGAAAGTAGATGGAACTAAGTGCTATACACAGCTAAAACTCATATGAGCCACCTCTAAAATCCATTCTACTATATTGGATTGGCCAACAATTTATTTGATTTATGTGATCAGACCTATAGGTCAATTCTATTAGTAATGGAAAGATCTATCAGATCTATTATATTAGAAACCCAAGGTAATACTTGACATGTTGTGTGCCATTACCGAAAAAAATAGAATAGCATTGCATTCGTATTTGGTGTTCTTATCATATATGGTTTACTTGCGATATATTGGGATGATTGCATATATAGTACCTTATTATGTATTGTTTGATATTTGTTGGGCTCCTCATTGAGTTGCGACTCATATAAAGTGCAAAATTTTTCTCAAGTATTAGTGATTAGCTTTTAAGCTAGTTCAGAGAGTTGTAGATACAGGAACGTGACAGAGGCCGGGATGTTGTGATCACTCTCTCTCTCCATCACACATGTGCATATAGGGTGTTAGAGAATGAGATCTTAATGGCTCATCATGTCTTGCACCAAGTCTGCTGGACTTGACTTGTACTATATGATGTAGAATACACGTTGACGAATTTTGTTAGTTCTGTCATATTTGTGTTGGTAGCTTGTACTTGATGTAATCTAGTTGATATATATGCACATGTTGTTATATGTTATAAAGTTATGTGAATATTTGTTATATAGGTATGAGTGTTACATTGATTGGTATCAAAGCAGGGATTAGGTCTTAAATGGGCAATCATACATGCATAAGATTTGTATTACATAAGTTATCTTATATTTGACATATCATTATCATATGTAGAATCATGGTACGATGAGGTCGCAGGAGAGAGAGATCGGATGTCCGACACCCTCTTGATGCACCTCATACTGATAAAGATGTACATGCATTGCATCAAAATAATGAACAGGTTGAGCACGCCCCTCCAATTCCAAGAGAACGTTGTTTTGAAAAGTTGAGAAAACTTGGAGTTAATCCACTTCATGGCACCATCGATCCTTCCACCACAGAAGCATGGTTAGAAAGTACATAAAGGGTGTTCAATCTAATGCAGTGTACACCAAATGAGAAGTTTGACTATGCAGTTTTCTTGCTTCAGGGTGATGCTTATAACTGGTGGAAGACAATCCCACGTTCGTTGGTTCATCCACCAGTGTTGCTTTGGGATGACTTTCTTCAAGAATTTCATGAGAAGTACACCCCACCAGTTTTAAAAAATGAGAAGCGTCGAAAGTTTATTGAGTTAAAGCAAAAGAACATATTGGTTGCTGAGTATGGGTTGAAATTCACACAGTTGTCTGCATATGCAGCAAATCTTGCTGCCACCGAGCAAGAGAAGTGCCACAAATTTGATGAAGATTTTCCTTATAATATTCATAGCAAATTGACTCCTTATGATCTGAAGACATTTTCTAGATTGACAGCGGCAGCAATTAAGGCTGAAAAATTAGAGAATGAGAAGAAAGAGATTGTATTAGGTCCAGGAGAATCTAATGGCATATTTTGAAAGCGTAAAGAATATCCAGCTCCATCTCAAATATTTAGAGGTGGAAATAGCAGGGTGGATTTTCTAGCTCTAAACGGGGATTGTTTGGGTCTTCCTCTTATTCAGGCCAAGGCCAGAAAGCCACTTACTCAAATCAAAAGCCTTATTGCACTACTTGTGGAAAACAACACTTTGGTGAGTGTCATATGAAAGTTGGTGGATGTTATTATTGCGGAGATATGGTCCATTACTTTCGTGATTGTCCTAAGCGTTCGGAGGTGAGTAGGGTTGATTCAGGAAACACGATTCAGGGACCACAAACATTAGAAGTTCCTTTTAGTAGAGGTAAAGGTCGAGGTAGGATTGGTTCCACTATACCACTAGGAGGTTTTGAGACATCAGTAGCTCAGAGCTCACGATCTTAGGCTCCTGCACGAGTACTTGCCTTATCTCGACAGGAGGCAGTGGTTGCACCGGAGGTCATATCAGCTAAATTCTTGTTCCCAATCACGAGGCATATGCATTGATAGATCCTGAATCCACGCATTCATTTATCTCACCATGTTTAGCATCTCATTTGCATACATACCCTGAACCTCTGGGATTTGAATTGAGTGTTACCACACCTTTGAGAGACATGATTATTGTGAATAGGGTGTATCTAGATTGTGTGATTTATGTTGAAATGACGAGATTACATGCAAATTTGATATTGATGCCATTCCATCATTTTGATGTTATTCTGGGTATGGATTGGCTGATTCGGCACCATGCTATTGTTAAATGCTTTACTAAAGAAATTGTATTTGAGTTGTGAGATGGGTAGAAAATTTTATTTCATGGTCAAAGGAAGATCATTCCAACATGTTTGATATCAGTTATTCATGTTTCTATACTGATTAGGAGTGTATGTTAAGCATACCTAGCTCACGTGGTTGACACCAGCATTTTGTAGGTAATGCTCCAAAATACGCCAATCGTAAATGAGTTCCCAGATGTTTTTCCAGCTGATTTGTCAGGGTTGCCACTAGAAAGGGATACAGAGTTTAGCATTGAGTTATTACCATATCACCATATAGAATGACACCACTCGAACTGAAGGACTTAAGACCCAACTGCAAGAAATACTTGAGAAAGGATTTATACGACCCAGTGTATCACCTTGGAGAGCACCGGTGTTGTTTTTTAAAAACAATGATGGCACTTTGAGGTTGTGTATAGAATACCAACAACTAAACAGGGTTACGGTGAAAAATAAGTATTTGCTACCACATGTAGATGATTTGATTGATCAACTCCAGGGTGCACAGGTGTTCAGTAAGATTGATTTGAGATCCAGTTACCATCAGCTCAAGATAGCGGATGCAGATATTCCAAAAACAGCATTCAAAACAAGGCATGACCATTTTGAGTTTCTTATTATGCCATTTGGTTTGACGAATGCACCTGATGTGTTTATGGCCTTAATTAACAAGGTGTTCCAGCCTTATCTTGATAAATTCGTTATTGTGTTTATTGATGATATTTTGATTTACTCGAAAAATAAATTGGAGCACGAATAGCATTTGAGAATTGTATTGCAAACATTAAAGGAGAAAGAATTGTATGCCAAATTTAGTAAATGCAAGTTTTGGTTGGATCATGTAGTTTTCCTTTGGATCCAAAGAAGATTGAGGTTGTTGATAAATGGGAATATCCCAGGAATGTTACTGAAGTTCGTAGTTTCTTGGGCATGGCTGGTTATTATCGATGATTTGTAGAGGGTTTCTCCATCATTGCTGCACCACTAACTAAGCTCCTCCGAAAACATGTTGAATTTCGATGGACAGATGCATGCCAACAAAGCTACAAAGAGTTAAAAACTTGATTGACATCAGCTTGGGTACTTGCTAATCCTAGTGGTACGGGTGGATTTGTGATTTACAGTGATGCATCTCATCAAGGTTTGGGTTGCGTTCTGATGCAACACGACAAAGTGATCGCTTATGCTTCTATACAGTTGAGGCCATATGAAGTTACATATCCTGCTTCCGATTTAGACCTAGTGGTTGTTGTCTTTGCTTTAACAATTTGGAGGCATTATTTATACAATGAGAGTTTTCAAATATTCACCGATCATAAAAGCTTGAAGTATCTGATGAGCCAGAAGGAATTGAATATGAGACAACGAAGGTGGCTGGAGTTGCTGAAAGATTATGATTGCACTATTGAGTACCATCCGGGAAAAGAAAATGTTGTCGCTGATGCATTGAGTCAAAAATCTAGCAGCAGCAGCGTAGCCTCCCTAAAGGTAACATTTTACCTTATTTGCTTGATTTGAGAACTATGGATATTCATCTTGATATGCATACTAGTGGTGCTTTACTTGCTAATTTTAAAGTTATACTTGTGTTGCACGGGAGGATTCGAGAATTATAGACTCGAGATCCTTTGATTGTTGAGATTATATACAAGGTAAAACAAGGGATTAATACTAAATTTGTGATTCAACCTAATGGAACTTTGATGATTGGGCATAGGCTTTGTGTTTCAGATGTCGAAAATTTATGTAGGAAAATCATGGAAGAAGCACATTGTGCATCATATGTAATGCACCCTGGATCTACCAAAATGTATTTGAGACTGAAAACTCAGTTTTAGTGGCCAAAAATGAAGAAAGATATTGCTGAGTTTGTTACAAAATGCCTCACTTGTCAACAAGTTAAAATTGAACATCAGACACCAGTAGGTACGTTACAATCATTACCTATTCCAGAATGGAAATGAGAGAAAATTACAATGGATTTTGTCATCAAATTATCGAAGACATCAAGGAAGAACGATGCCATTTGGGTAGTTGTTGATCAATTAACCAAGTCAGCTCATTTCCTACCAATTAGATGGGGATGCACGCTTGAGCAACTAGCTAAGAAATGCATTGACGAGATTGTGAGATTACATGGCGTGCCGGTATCCATTGTATCGAATAGAGATCCACGATTTACTTCTCGATTTTGGGAAAGTTTATAGCAGGCTCTTGGTATTAAGCTTCATTTTAGCATTGCATTTCATCCACAAATAGATGGACAATCATAGAGGACTATTCAGACATTAGAGGATATGCTTCGAGCGTGTGTGATGGATTTCCAAGCTTCATGGGATCAATATATTGCTTTGATGGAATTTGGAATAATCATTACCATAGCACTATTGGTATGACGCCATACGAAGCATTATATGGAAGAAAATGCAGATGCATGTTGTATTGGGTGAAGAAGGTATGTAAGCATTAAAAGGTCTGGAACTTATACAAGAAATCGTGGACAAAGTGAAAATAGTAAAGGGTCGAATTAATGATGCCCAAGATAGACAAAAGAGTTATGCGGACAACCACCGTAGGGAGATGACATACGAAGTTGGTGAAAAAGTGTTCCTACGAGTTTCACCTTGGAAAGGGGTAATCAGATTTAGTAAGAAAGGAAAATTGAGTCCATGATACATTGGTACTTATGAAATACTTGAGCACATTGGTCCAGTTGCTTATCGATTAGCTTTGCCACCGGAGTTATCAGGGATTCATAACGTTTTCCACGTTAGTATGCTTTGACAGTACCACTCAGACCCTTCACATGTACTTTAGAATGAACCAGTAGAGATTAAAGAGAATCTGAGTTATATTGAGAAAGCGGTACAAATGCTTGATTACAAGAACAAATAGTTGCGGAATCGATCTATTCCATTAGTTAAAGCGTTGAGGAGGAATCATTCAAAAGAAGAAGCAACATGGGAAACAGAAGAGAAAATGAGAAGATCATATCCATATCTGTTCTCGAATTCAGGTATTGAATTTCGGGACGAAATTCTTTTAAGAGGGGAGAATTATCATACCCATGACCCAAATTTCATACATACGAACATGCATCGCATATAATGTGCATAGTTTGTGCATTTGCCTAGAATTGTATATGTCATAGTCAAATATTTTATACGGTTTTAGAATATCTTAGAGGGGGTTACGAGAGTAATAAAGAGTTCGAAAGTAAAATTATTAAAGAAGAGGTCTAAATGGGTGGTTTCTTAAGTTCAGAAGGGTGGTTTTGTAAATATTTTTAGGTGGATAATCATCCATAATATATATTTTTTTAGAGTGATAGGTGTCAAGAGCATAAGGAAAATAGATATTAGGAAGAAGAAACATTGTGATTTCTGATTGGACGTCCTAAGCACGTCGCCACCTCGTGCTTAGGATGAACTTGGTAGAAACAGAAGTTGAGCAAGTAGGACACATTTGTTTCATTCTCAGGACATATAGTTGAGAGAAAACAGGAGGAAAAGTGGTGAGGAAAGAGAATAAGAATAGATTTACTTAGCAATTTCGTTTGAAAACCTATAATTCGTAGAGTTTGCATCTACTACATAATGGGAATAAAGTAAGTGTTTCTTTTCATTCATACATGTTTAATATGCATTAGAACATGTATTTAGAGGTCTGATTCTGATTGGAACACGAATTGAGCATACAACACATATGAACTGAAATATGAGTCTGATTGTGTCTAGATTTTAGTCTGTATCTTAACCTTATTTTGAGGCATTTAGAGATGGATTTAGTCAAAGTGTAAAACATAAAAGTTGTTAAATTATGTGTCTAGTATATATCTGTAAAGTTTCATATGCTAATTATAAGTATAATATACTGTGGATACAAAATAGTGTAAACAAGTCTATTCTAGCATAAACAGTAGTTCAATATAGTACGTAGACTTCATTTGAGCGATGTAGATTCTTATTTTTGGTAAAAATAAACCATTATATGTTTTTTATATGTGGTTTAAATTTTAGAATAAAATGAGTTCATTTGGTTGTTGACGGGAAAGGAAAATGCAAAGTGACCAAATTGTGTAAATAGGCTTAATTTGCATTTTGTCAGTTGTCGTTGAATATCATACGCCTATGATAGTGGTATAAATGTATGGGAATGTCTTAATTCATACCAAATTTTTCATATAAGCACATATTACAAGTGTCCACATTAGAACGTGTATCATTCAAGCGTTGCATGCATGTATAGGTACATATGCATTTTGTATTGAAAGGAAATTGTGTGAACATATGTGATGGGTGAGCAGCGTTACGGAGAGACTCTAAAGGTGAGCTAAGGGACTCCAATTTTTTTTTATTGTGAGTGAACCCATCACGTGCTTTATGTGATATATTGTATATTGTCTGATATATTAGTATTTGCTATGAGTTGTTATGAGATATGTGGAAATATTGGTATTGGTTATCTAATTATGTCATATTGGTGAATTTGTATATGATCTGATTATGTGCAATTGGTAAATTCCTATTTGATACGCATTGGAGTATTGATGATCATATGTTGGACTCAATATGTGAGTTATCGAAATGTTATTGGAAATGATATTTGGGAATGATATTGAGATACTTTTGTGTATATGTGTTGCATTTGATTTCATATGGTTAAAAAGGAATGGTATTGGACGATGTGTTTAGGTATTGCAATTCTTGGAAATTTGAGTTATATGAGAAAGTAGATGAAACTAAGTGTTATACGTAGCTAAAACTCGTATGAGCCACCTCTAGAATCCATTCTACTATATTGGGCTGGCCAGCAATTTATTTAATTTATGTGATCAGACCTACGAGTCAATTCTATTGGTATTGGAAAGATCCATTAGATCTATTATATTGGAAACCCGGGGCAATACTTGACATGTTGTGTGCCATTACCGAATAAAACATAATAGCATTGCATTCTTATTTGGTGTTCTTATCATATATGGTTTACTTATGATATATTGGATTGATTGTATGTATAGTACCTTATTATGTATTGTTTGATATTTCCTGGGTTCGTCATTAAGTTTCCACTCATATAAAGCACAAAATGTTTCTCATGTATCGGTGATTAGCTTTTGAGTTAGTTCGCAGAGTTGTAGATACACGAACACTACAGAGGTCGGGATGTTGCGATCACTCTCTCTCTCTCCATCACACACGTACATATAGGGTGTTAGAGAATGAGATCTTAATGGCTCATCATATCTGGTACCAAGTCTGCTAGACTTGACTTGTACTATATGATGTATAATACATATTGACGAATTTTGTTAGTTCTATCCTATTTGTGTTGGTAGCTTGTACTTGATGTAATCTAGTTGATATATATGTAAATGTTGTTATATGTTATAAAGTTATGTGAATATATGTTATATAGGTATGGGTGTTACAACAGAGGTTTACACAACGTGTACAAACATTATTTGTACTATTTTTCAATAATTTTTTAAAGTTGAACACAATTGTACATGGGTTTGTACAAGTATACAAAACATTTACAAACATGTAAACATGTATATAAAAAGAGTTCTATAGGCGTTTTATACCAAAATCATAGTTTGTTATCTAAAGATTAGTTTGGTAATTTTTCAGTGTTCACCTATGTAATTTCACAACTTTAGGGATTGATTTTATAATTTTACATAAGTTTAGGTTTTTGAAAACCCTAGTCATCGTTGCTGCCACTACTCATCACCACCTGTCCTTACCGTCGATTGCAACCACTACTATCACTTGGTAGTTCTCTCTTTCTCTCTCTCTCTCTCGCGACAATATGAGAGATTGAGAAATTGAGATAGAGAAATCAGTGTAGGAGGAAGAAGATGGAGGGGGAGTGTCATGACCCAAATTCAGGCCATGACAGGCATACGAGGCAAACCATCTATGGAAGTTCGGACCGACTCACACAAGCCTCGGAGTACAAAAACTATATCCAATTTACTCGATAAAAACCGTTATCAAAACATTTATAAAATATAAAGCACTTTGTATTTAAATCATATGTATATATGTAAATAAGTTATACAAATCAAAATCGTAATATCAGTCGAATATAAAATATAACAGAAAATAATCTTAAATCCAAAAGACAAAATAGACCCAGTAACTCAATAGTAACCCAGTGTAGAGCTTTACTAAAAGAAAAGAGCCAGAACCAAAAGGGCACTCACTATCAAGTGGAACGCCTCACCAGGATCAGGATGTCAAATGCTCAAAAAGGAAACCTAAAAGTAAGATAAGGAAAATAGACAAGAAACAGAAAGAAAGGGGTAAGAATCCTTAGTGAGGAAACGACACTCTAGAGCGGCTCCAGGACTCACAAAAAATGTTTTGAAAACAATTCAAAACTACCGCACACAGATATAAGTGTATATATGTATACACGCTAATATAATATAATATTTAGAAATTTCCTTTAGAAATCATTTGCACATAAGGCAAACAACAGGCAGAAACACATAGGATATATATATATATATATATATATATATATATATATATATATATATATATATAGCGTATATGGGGAGTGGATATGGAGAGGAGACAGCGATATATATAGAGAGGTGGGGGGGCTCT
>CAODLS012502487.1:0-24727 GCA_948243855.1 Flueggea neowawraea
AATACAAACCTAAAGAGAAATTAAACCCAAAAAAGAAACAAAATAAGATTGGAAAAAATTCTCTCTCTCACATTCTCCATTTTGGATGTCATCGTTACCATTACTATTCCCATCCTCATTACCGTCTAATTAGAAGGTTCACCTTCTTCAACAACAAAAAAGGTATTTGTTGAAGCATATTGAACAAAAACCCAGAACAATCAACACAAAGAAACCATTTTTGGCGAGAAATCCAACAAAAATGAGTGTATTGTAGCAAATTAAAGAAAACCCGGAAACAATTTCGGGTTTGGTAGCCAAAAAGAGCTACAAATTGTAAACCATATAAGAGAATCACAGTTTAATGACACGTTCAAGAATCTCAATTTTCAAAGTTAGCATCTTCCAATTAAATTTCAACTTGAATCAGTTGAAATCAAAACTTTGCAACCAAAATCAAAATTAAAAAATACTCTAAAAATTCAAAATTTCAACTTCTTTTCCTCTCTGTCACTCTCTCTCCCAAATTCAAAGCCATTTATCATCTTCTTTCAAAACCAACCTCCACCATCATCAAAACCGCTCACAGACCTGACCTCCACCAACATCAAAACCGGTCGCAGACCCACCCCCAAAAACAACCATCTGAAACCTCCACCCATCAAGAAAACCTTCAAAGTTGAAAACCCACAAAAATTCCTAACTGAAACCCTAACCCCACTCCAACGACAGCCAGACTCACCGGTGACATCCCTTTCTTTCTCGTCAATTTAACCATATCCCATTTTCGTCAAGAACTCCATGAACGGTCTCTCCAAATCCTCGTCGACGTACCTTCTTCCTCAACATTATGAGCCAAGTGGTTTTGTACTAACTTGAAGCATAAGTCCGATGGAGGTGTCATCGTCACAGTGGAGAGTTGAGAAAGGGGGAGGGAGGTCCATATCTGTTTGCCTTGGTAGTTTGTTGGAAACGCAACAGTTTTTGTCAACGAATGAGAGGGAGGGAGAAATGGGGAGAGAGAGAGAGGGAGAGAGAGAGAGAGAGAGAGGGAGTGGCTTGACACTTATGATTTTAAAAGAATGAGGTGTGGTGGTGTGAGGTGCATCGGTGAGAGAGGAAAAGAAGAGGGGGAAGAGATCTGATGAGAAAGAAGGGGAAAAGGAGAAGAGAGAAATCTGATAGTCGATCGAGAGAGAGAGAGAGGGCGCAAATGAGGATTGACTGTGGGTTTGAATTTTAAGGAAGGGTAATTAAGTTATTTTATTTTTTTTATTTAGTCTGTGTTTCAGAAACATATATGTTACATATAAAAAATGCAAGAATATATCTACTAATTAGGGTATATTTCAGGGACTCGGAAATTATTTTTCCTAAATTTTATAAGCTGTTAATGTATAATTTGAGATAACAAACTTGATTTTATAAACTGCTAATGTATAATTTTATAAACTTAATTTGAATCCAGCGAGTGATCATTATTTTTCGCTAATTGTTAACATACTAATGTATTTCGTATTATTGGATTAATGTAATTTGTTGTTGATTCATGTGTCAATAGATTTGTAAAACATCTCACCCATTTCTACTACAATTTTCTTTTCTTCTTTCATCAATTCATTAGATAAAATCTTGTTGCTCAAGCAAAACATTCTTGTTAATCATCTCTCACAGCTACATAAATTATTACTTTGAGTTAAATGTTTTTGCATGAATAATAAAAACTTAAGCTTTTATCTCTCATAAAACAATGATTTCTCACTCGAGTCAGTTCATCCAGATTTTTTAGAGGAAATTCTATTGTTTTGATTTGAGATTATACTTTTTTTAGTCTTTGTCAATCATCAAATTTTAGAGAAATCTTTAATGATGGGGACCACTTGTAAAACTTTGATTCGGATTTGGCAATGTATTACCTATTTAGCAATTGGACAATTGGCTCTATATCCAGTCGTATTAGCAATGATCTTATTTTTGTAGTCTTTATTTGAAAAACAATACCTTCTTTGGCTTAGTACACTCACGGGCGAAGTGACCTATCTTTCCTCTGCACTTTCCTCTCTTGCGTTTGAAGAACTTGTTCCTATTATTTGGTTCCTAACCAGCCTCTTTTCCTTTCTTTTTCTTGTGTCATTTGCATTTAAAGCCCAAAGCTTTTTTGGAGCTAGATTCTGCCACATATGCATGGACATTTGGTTTCGTTGCCTTAAGGCGCTTATCCTTTAGCTCAACATGTTGCACAACATCAGCAAAATGTCTTAATATTTTCATTGTGTGCATGTTGATCTTCATGTGTTCCTAGCTATCAGGAAGGGATCAGATAACAACTTGCACTTGCTGCTCATCAGTCAGGATATACCCAGCTTGTTTAAGTTCAGTAATCATGTTTGACATGTCCCTAAGGTGTTGTTTCATTGGTTTGTTTGGGACCTTCTTATAAGTGTCAAACTTGATAGTCAATTGTCCAAGCTTTGAGACCGTGGTTCCCCTAAAACTTTCCTTCAATGTTGTCCATATAGCATAAGCAATGGGATATTTCTGGCACTCGGAAACCAAATCATCATTCATGGAACTGATTAGAATGCCATTTGCAATGGAATCTGCCTTCTTCGATGCACGATAAGTAGCCAAATCTCGACGTAGTTAGGCATTGTTGGTTCCATCATCAGCTTAGGACTCAATCATTTCATGGTTAATTGTTTCTAGAGCCTCTTGCTATTCTAGGAAAAATTGGATTATTTGGTCATAATAATTGTAAACAGATATAGTAATGTATACCATCATATGTTGTGACTTGCAGATTAAGTAATGCAATTGTTGGGTTTTGTCGTAATTCATTTTCGAGTTACGAACCTTCATTCTCAGCCAAATTACCCCATAACATAATTGTTGTCCTTTTGAAACTGTTTATTTTTTGAGAAGTAAACAATTGAGTTAATAAATTTGTTGAATAGAAATAAATATGTCTTTTTGAAGCGTCACTCATTTTTTGTCATACTTACTTGGAGTCGACAATTATAACTTCTTTACTCTTTGATGTTATCTTTCGGTCCCTCATGGTTTTCCTTAAAGCGCTTATTTGGACAACAATTCTATAACATCTGCAATTTTTTATATAAGAACATATGTGAGAAAAAAATATTTTTATGAACAAGTTTTGCTATTTTACATTTACGTACCTATATATTGGTAATAATCTTTAATTTCCCTTGTATCTTCTACTGTCAGAAAATTGATTTGAATTTCTTTGATTGGGATTTTATAAGTTTTCAACTCCATGATATATGTGTTGTTTTGGATTGTTATTTCCTTTGTTTGTTGAATTTAGCTTTCACAAGTGTATCTGTTATTAGGTGGTTGTCTTCTTTGTGCAATATATAGATGAATTTCCTGATTGTTTCTCCAAATTATATTGTTGCCAAAATTTTTGATCCTCGTCAATAAAATAGATTTATAATTTTTTTTACAAGATTAAATCGACAATTATAGTTGTTTTTACTATTTACTCGTTCGTCTATCAAAATACCGTATGTATTTTTTGGCCTTTTTGAGAGTATTCTTCTTCACCTTTACGTAAAACCATAACTTTCATGGTTAATTTTTTGTCGCCAATTTGTAAGGTCTCTATTGTCTTCCTTGACTGTGGTTGCCATTTTTTCTTAAAAGAAGAATGAAAATTATTAGAGACTACTATAAAAATTGGATTTAACACATTAAAGGTTTAGGATTGGATGAACATACATCAAAATGATAAAACGTTGTCGTATTCTAAATAACACATATGATAATTAGTTAACTGAAAAAAATATAATTAATAGTAATTCAAGAACAAATAACGAATATGATAATAATAATAATAATAATAATAATAATAATAACGAACATGATAATATAGTTCTTCTAATTGAATATATTTGGTGTCATTAAAAAGTTAACAATTCTATACCATGACAAAAAGTATTATTCACAAACAGGGTGTTTGAATTTAAAATACCATCAACAAATATAAAGCAAAAGCATAGTCATGACAGAAAGTAATAACTTTAGTGGATATTTTAGTTTGCCTTTCATCTCATGCTCCAAAGACTTGGTTATCTCCCGCTTCTGATGCTGTCTTCCTTAACAGTTTGCATATGCTGTGCTGGAAGTTCTTTTTTTTTTTTTGCCAATTCAAACCTTTTTTTACATGAAAAAAAATTAATAGGTGCAATAAAAAGAGGCATCTTGCCCTAGCAGAATGCTTATTTCACCATAGACGACCACCAACCAACCAACCATGCACGAATTTTTTGGATTTTTTGTATGTTTATTTCAAAACTATGCAGAATGTTGTTTATCTTAGAAAAGGCTATAGGATAATGGGATTTTTGCTACCGCAAGGTCCATGCATCACAGGTTTCACAACTTTTTTATATAGATTTAGCTCAAGTTCTTTATTTGGAATTTTAGCTGATACAAATTTATCATAATAATATACATTTGTAATCTTGAATTCTGGTGCATTAATTACCAAAATGTGAGCATGAGATAAATCTCTCTTTTGAAATTCAACAACATGAACATGAACGACTACTTTACCAAATATTTGTTTTGTAAAGAACTCTTTTTTTTAAAAAAATCTTGCATTTTTCCCCGAAAAACTGTAGCAACAAGATCATGTATATCTTGAGAAGTCTGACTTTCTTTTAAATTGTCTTTTTATTTCTTGCTAGTCAGGATTGCATGTAATAGTCATAAAAATATGGCTTTCCAAATCGTTGAACTGTTGTAAATTTTTTTTTATCACATTCTTGTTCAATAATGTCTTTAGCATTTTCGCAGGCTAACAAATTTAGGTCTCTATCCCCTGTTAAAATGACTTGATGACCAAAAATATATGAATAACTATTGGGAAAAAAGGTCAGCCAATAAACTAACAACATGTACGAATAGAGTCAAGAGTAACATGAGTGCTGCAAAATAGAACTAAACAATTATGCCTTGGCGCTTATGCGAATATATCGATCAAATTAACTATGACGCACCTGTACCAAAGCGTAAATTGGAATGATGCCAATCCAATACTGAGTGAATCTTAGCTCTCTTAAAAAGGTCAGTTCGATACCTTAAACACGTTCGGGAATTATGGATGTATTTTATGCAAGCAGAAACATTCGTCAACAGCCAACAAGAAATTTAAAGAGTTGTTGATACATTGTGATCATCCCAGTATGAGTGAGCTTTAAACACTTACCAGAAAATAAGGATATGCCGCAAGCAATGATCGAGGGAGAGCATAAGTGAAGTACCAATGAAATGAATGTGTCTAAGGAGAAAAAATTAAGGAAAATTTTGAGGAAAAAGCATCTGGCCAAGAACATTAATAAGAGAAACAAGGGAGAGATACTAATAAGTGGCAGCTAAAACATTAAGCACAAACATCAAATGTAAAAGCTTGGATGCCTAACTACATTATGTTCACAAATGGCACAAAAGATGCTCCTGGAAGATAGCTTTGCTCACTAATTAACAATTGATACAATTTACAAATTCCAAAAGGGGAAAAAATTAGAGAGAATGTGTGCAAAAGATCCTTTAGTCAAAGGATACACCCCACTCGGAACTCCTGTTCAGAATAGAATTGAACCAGAAAGCTTCAAATTCAGGCCACAGCAACCTCTTCCACGACACCTATTTTTTTGGAAAATTTTTCGACACCGTATAACAATTTGATAAGGCTATTTTTTCTTTACAGTTATTAGTGCGTATTAAAGAAATATTTAATCAAGAAGGATATTTAAGAAGAAATATTTAATCAAGAAGGGTATTTAAGACTTTTTTTTTTATTTTCTATACTTTTATATATAGTATAGATGGAATGGTCAGATTATAACTGTTTTGACCTGTTGTAGAGCACTGATGAATTTGTGAGAATTAGCCAACTCTGATGCAGCTGTAATTTCTGCTTCAGTGGCATTTCCTTCCTTCCCATATGCAATGTTGGCACGAATTTTGTCATTGAACAAAACAGGCTCTTGGCTAACCAGTCCCATTTGCTGCCTCAACCATTTCAGTTGGAGCTGTTTAATTTCAATTCCATCAAGTGTGATACGACCTGAATCAGGGTCGTAGAATCTTTGCAACAAAGCAATGACAGTTGATTTCCCGCTTCCACTCTCTCCTGCCAGAGCAATAGTCTAAAAGAAAATCAAACAAGCAGGTTCCGGTGTAAGATTCATTTCTGTTTTCTTCATACCATATACTAGTTGCTTGAGATATTCAATTCGAAACGATGCAGAAAGTGTTACCTTTCCAGCATGGATAATCAGGCTGAGGTCTCGAAAGATTTGAATATCTGGTCGAGATGGGTATTTAAAGCTTATGTGACGAAGCTCAATTTCTCCTTTCACATTTTCTATTGTTGTCCCTACAGATTCATCACTTTGATCTATCTTTGATTTCCGGTCTATTATTGAAAATATGGAAGCAGCAGCAGCCTTTGCTTTGAAAGAATCTGTAGAAAAGCCGCTAGATCGAGCAAGTCCTACAGCTGCCATAGTCAATGAAAAGAAAGCGTGCAAAGCAGACAAGTATCTCAGGATAATAAACAAATATCAATCCAGTATTTTGAAACTTTGAAATTCTTCAGAAAAAAGATTAAAGACTTGAAATATTTAATACTAGCTTGGAAAACATCCGCAAATGTTATGTGCCCGCTCTCAACTAGTCGAGCTCCTGCATAGAAGCTAGTTGCAGAGAAACAAAAAAGAAAGAAGGAAGATAGCCGAACCCTATCCCACTGATCAATCCTAGCCTTACTCCAGCTTTCATGGGGCCTTCACATTTCTTTCTGTGTAGTTCCATAACCTTCTCTTCAGCACAGAAAGAAGCAACTGCTCTTATACTGCTAACTGCATCATTGGCAACTTGGCTTGCATCCTCATACATCATCTGCAGCCAGTAACCATTCAGAATTATGTCAAAATTAATTAACTCAATCATGTAATCACATCATCTATCTGAGATCATGGATATTCTTTCCCTGTAGCCAGAAAGGTAAGGGCTTACCTTTGCATCTGCACTGAATCCCCTCGAGAATTTTGATTGGACGAATCCACTGATGCCAACAAGCGGTACTAATGCAAGGATAACTAGCGCTAACTGCCAACTTGCAGTAAAAGCAATGATAACACCTGCTGCTGCAGTAGCAAAACTTTGTACCGTTTCAGCTAGTGAATCTCCCACTACAGTGCGGACTGTTGTTGCATCAGCTGAGAGTCTAGCTCCAATTGCACCACTTGAATGCGCTGGCTCGTCAAACCAACCAATCTCCATATAAACTACTTTCTCAAAGCACAGCGACCTAATCCGTTGGATTAATTTACATCCGGATACTGAAAAGAAGTATGCTCTCACTGGAAATATGAGAAATGTTGCTATACCAAGGGTGATGAATATTAGCGCCCAGAATTTTGTGTCCTCTCGCAGTTTATGAGGTGGTTCAAAAAATGCTTTAATTGCTTTGGAAATGAGGGTACCATAAATGGGAAATATTGTCCCATTGGCACATGCCGCAATGGTGCCAATTGCAAGAAGTGGAAATTCTGGTTTGTTAAGACAGGCAAGACGGCGATTGGGACCTCTGGAATTTGTTCTTTTGGTGGAAAATCCTCTGTTCCATACAGGTTATTGTCAGTAGCTTCAAGTCCTGTCGGTAGGCCAAAAGAGATTAAAATCGAATGGCGACTGCTGTGTCTTGAGGATCCTTTACTTAACGAACGCCGCAATGACCTTCTTTGACTCGACTGTCTAAAGGATTCTGTACTAATTTCCAACTTCTTGTCAACTGCTGCTTGCTCTGACTCTCTGTTAACTTCTTGTAAGCGTATAAGCTGTGAGTACGCTCCATCAGGATTCACAAGAAGTTCCGAATGTGAACCTGGTCAGTTTGTAAGTGGGTTAACCTTTTAACTATCATGTAATTTAACAACTGAAAGCTCAATATATATCAAGTATTGCTGCATTGGCGCATACACAATGTATGCACTTTGTTATAACTAAAACTTGGAAGTTCATGAATGAACTTACGGAAAGCTACTGTTGATTCTACAAGAAGAAACTTTTGATTCAGAAAACCTGTCCGTATGAATAGGAAACCATTTTCTTTTTTTTCGCCTATTGATAATTAATTTAAAGCATAAACTCAGAGAGAATATCTCAAAAAAACTTGAATCATGAAAAGATTCAAGGATGTCAAAACAAGAAACATGCCAGTAAAAGCATACCTTTCTCAACTATCATTACTTGGTGAATGACAGCTATCATGTCAGCATTCCTTACAGTGGTCAATCGGTGAGCAACAATAACAGTTGTTCGGTTTACCATAACCCTGTCTAGTGCCTCTTGCACTACTCTCTCAGATTCCACATCAAGTGCACTTGTAGCTTCATCTAAAAGTAAAATACGAGGGTCCTTCAAGATTGCTCTTGCTATAGCAACTCTGTTTCTGTCCGCCGGATAGTTGAGTTCATGTTCACCCACCATGGTATCTATTCCCTGGATGGAAAATTCAAAGTTGAGCAATTCATGTAATTACAGAGCAAAGTTAACCCTTAAATTAGCTACAAGAGCAACTTTGAACCTGAGGTAGGTTGTTGATGAATTTCGAAGCATTAGCAAGTTCAGCTGCAGCTCTTATCTCTTCAACAGTAGCACCGTCTTTCCCATACGCAATGTTATCTTTAATGCTAGATGCAAACAGCACAGGTTCCTGACTTACAATGTCAATTTTGTCCCTTGTCCATTTGAGTTGAAAATCTTTGAGATTGATTCCGTCTATAAGAACTTCACCGGATTGGGGTTCATAGAATCTCTCTGTCAGTCTAATTACTGTTGATTTTCCACTTCCACTATCCCCAACCAAAGCTGCAGTTGTTCCACTTGAAATCGAAAGAGAGAAACAACAAAATATTTGCTCATTTGGTCTTGCAGGATAACTGAAATATATATTTCTCAACTCAATATCTTCGCGAATATCATCCAGTGTTCTTCCTTTTGAATCATAAGCATCTATCTCTGGCTTTCTGTTAATTGTCTTAAACATCTTGTACGCTGCAGCTCGACCAGCTGCAAATGCACTCAAGCAAGGTGATGCCTGTCCCAAAGACCTAAATAATTCCATGTAGTAAATGCCATATATTAGCCATAGATCAAAGTTGCTACAGTTATATATAGGAAATCATGATATGCATGTGTTTGGTCGGCATGTCGGAAGGGGTTAGGGACCAGGGTGTGCATGTATATCTGAATCTACAATTAAAACTTACATAGAAGCAGTCAACAAAGCAATGATCACATTAATCACTTCACCATCAGTGTATCCCTTTTCCAATATCATCTTTCCTTCGAACCAGACAGCCATGGCTTAACTACAGAATGAAAATAACATAACGGCTCCGATGCCAAATCCAGCACTTAAGCCCTCATTGACACCTGCCTTATAGGCAGTAACGAGAAACTTATTGTAATCTTTTATTGCTTGCTTTTCCCCAGTAAATGCTGCAACCTGGAACACCAAATGGCTATCAAGTTACAGTAATGGAACACTATACGTAAGTTTCATTGAGAAATGAATCTGAAAAAATCTATTAATATTTTTGTTGTGTGTGTACATACAGTTCTTATTGAGCCAGTTGTCTGTTCCACCACGTTTGCTGCCTCTGCATAGGCATTTTGTCCGAAGGATGCCATCTTGCCAAGCACAATCGACATCACTGCCCCAGAAATTATTAGAAGGGGAATGGCTGATAGCATGACAAGGGTTAGCATCCAACCCTTTACGAATGCTATCACAACCCCCCCCCCCCCCCCCCCACCACACACAATAAATGTCGCTAACAGCGCCAAATATTTTCCCACCTGCGCGATACAAGATTTGTTATGTGCCAAATGGCATGGAAAGGATCAAAAGAAACCCGCCGCTCGTTCCTTTTCTTGGTGATAACTATATCCATTGCAGCAGGAGAATAACTTTTCACCCATTGCATTTTGTATGAGAACAGTGTCACCGGACATTCTGCCAATAACCTCTCCAGAGTTTGTTTTCTTATCAAAAAAAGCAATATCCTGCCTCAATATAGCTTTCAGATACAGACCCCTTATCCGTGCTGCTTGTCTCTCCCCGGTGACCATCCAGCAAGTGACCTCTGACAAACAAAAAACAAAAGGCCCAGATTTCATTTTGTCAATATAAACATGGAACTGCATAAAAAAACTTGTGTTCTTTAAGTACAAGACATCCTTTCGAAGAGCGCCGGCTACTCGCGACCCCACTGCCTGGTACACATATCTCAGAGAAACCTAAAATATTCTTATGTAACAAATGTTCAGTTCAAAATATACAAGCACAGCAAAGGAGAGAGCTTCAAATTAACTTAAATATTAGTTGTGAAACATAGAGAGACATATCATATCATATACATTATAGTATTTTGAATAATAAGTAAGTTCAAAAATTGTTTATGTGTATGCTTTTGTTGTTGAGAAATTAAGATTTTGTGAGAACTGTTATTTAATTGACATATGGATAATCTTTTAATGTTTTGGTTCATGTATCAGAAATTGAGAAATTGCTTAATGTTTTGTTGTATCAGTGCATGCATGTATTTTAGGTGCATAATACCCACTCCTCCAGCTAGGTAGACTAAGTTAAAAAAAAAAAAAGGTTGATTTGCAGCGTATCTTGAATACTGAAATTTTTATGTGCAATATCGAATATCAAAATGGTAGTTTAAACCATTTAAAAAATTTCCAAATTACAAAAATTATTTATAAAATCCCAAACTTTTAACATTATATCTAATATTATTTAATGTTCCTAATAAAAAAACCGTTATATATTCCGTTAAATGCTAATATATATGGACATTATAAATTGTATACGCGGCATCGTTTGTTGATATGGCATTTCGTTAAAGAATAGAAAAAATTTCCAAACTATTAAAATTTATATTATTTATGTTCCAAACTAAAACAATCCCAAAATTTCAACATTATATCATTTAAAGTCTTTCCAAATATTAAATAATTCTTTGACTATTTTTTTCAGCAAATCAATTGTTCTTTTTTATTTAAAACTTCTTATTTGCGTTACTTCATCTAATGCAATGGCGAGACTTTGTTGTTCTAGCTAGTCTTGAATTCACTTTGCCATAATGTTAAATTGCTCTCTCCCATGTTTAAATCAAAATAATATCAATTAAAAAATAATGAGAGGAGTTGAGAAAATTGGGAAGATAGTATCATAGTTGGCATATTTAATGATATAGGATTTTTCCTTCAAGGATGTTAAACATTCTTGAATGGAGACCCTCTGATACCACTTATTGGAGAATTTTCGGTTGATGCCTTAGTTGAGTTTGGAGAACGGAAGCGAGTTGAAGTGAGAGAGAAAAACAACTCCAAGATTTATAATAGTCGGTCAATCATGTCTATGTCTACTACTCAAGTCTTACTTAGGATTTCTATTATCTCAAAGATTGATTCGGGCTCAATCCAACAAATCCTTACAACAAGGTTGATTACGGCTCACATCTCTAAGACCAACAAGTTTGATTGTGATTCACACCTCTAAAGTTCACAATGTTGATTAGGGCTCACCTCTCTAAAACCTATCCCAGGTTGATTTCGGCTCACACAACTAAAGTTATTACAATGTTATTTTCTAAGGCTCACAAAAAACATTTCCCCACTCTCAAAATATTTACAAAATTATTACAAAAATGGAAGCTCTATACTAGAGTTGATTTTGTGGACTTGATGCTCTTGGTTTTTTCTCTAGCTCGATTTTGGTGTTTTAAGGGTATGGAATGATGAAACTGTTTGGGACTTGAAAACATATGATCATCCACCTCTTCTGTGCCTTTTCTTGATGTATTTATAGCATTTCTATGTCATATAAACGTTAGAGTTGATAAACTAGCCGCTGGAGTGCATTTAATATTGTTTCAGCAGTCTGGAACTCTTTAATGTACGTTACGGACACTCTAATGTACGTTGATCATCATCCAACCTAGATAACGTACGTTATATAAGTGTTACGTACGTTATGACACTTCCAGCGCATGACACACGCGTTTCAGAGGCACAAACGTGTGTTTCTTCCTTCCCAGTGCTCAAAACGCGCGTTTCTTTTTTGTTGTGGCTAGTTTCGCTTTTTCGAGCTTTCCAAGTTGTTTAACTTCAATTATTGACTTTTGTACATCATCAAAACATAGAAGAATCTTAACGTTGATTACACATGATTCAACAATTCGTGCAAGTATGATCATCTAGAGTAAGTGGCAATGGACTCATGTTTAGGTCAGTTTGCTGACGATGAGCTCAACAACCTTTCTGGTCCGTGGGAGTTCTATGGATTTAACAGCATGAGCCCGAAGTTCTCTTCAAAGGGTGAAATGATTTCCACCTTGGGCAACTCGGATGAGGACATAGTCAATGTAGATAGAGCTCTCCATGCACTTAAAAATCTCAGAATATTTTAATATGTTGAATCCGTAGGAATGACTAGCTAATTGTAATTTAAAACAATACAAACAAGGGTGACATGATTTCCACCTTAGACAAATTATCAGAAACACGAAATTTCCAATCAACAGAAAATGTCACGACAAGTCAAAAGTGCATCTATTATAATGGCAAAAAATGCGCCACTTCTCATCATCTGGCCCAAGCTTCTTGCCAAACAAAGCGACAATAAATTGCTTTTATTCGACCAAAAAAAAAACGCTGTTATATCGACGCCAATATTGGTGATGAACTGTTATGTCACCAATGTGCTCGCTATGTTTCGGCACGAAGCATCCCGCCAAATGTGTTGACGTTTTTTGATTGTCACAAATGGTTGCCACAAAATATTGTTTTGAAATGGGTTTCAAGAGTCCGTCAATATCGGACTACTTCTACTGGCAACAAAATTTTAATTGCTACAAACTATACGTCGCAAACTGAATTTCTTTTAGTACTATAAGTAGAGTCCTCATTTTGTAAGAATGAGGCAAAAAATTTAAAGAGAACAATTTATTTCATAGATACCTAAAAGAAAATTGAAGTAAATGGATACAAAGAAGAAATAACTGTAAAGGGGAGCATCTATAAGCATGCATCTCTTGCATACCATTAGCGGAGTTTACTTCCATTACAATCTTTATTTCCCCGTAGTAAGTCTTGTTCAGCTCACCACATGTTCTATTTATTTTATGCATACTTATGCAAACACAAACTTAATGGCATATGATGCTCAAACTAATGATTTTTTTAAAACTAATGCAGCTGAAGATTTGTGGGGATAAAGGCGAACCGGAAGGCCTTTGGCTGGCCTTGACACTGGATCACGAGCAATTTTCTTATCAAGGAAAATTTGCTCCAGCTAAATTTGTTCACCAAATTGTGCATGTAAACTAATATTTTAATCCTAACATACTCTTTCCCAGGACACATGCGAGGCCCTCCACCAAATGGAACATATGAATACGGTATTGGTCCATCTCCTTCAAATCTTGATGGATCAAATTTCTCTGGATCCTTAAAATATGTTGGATTCTTGTGCGAAGCAAGTATACTACAATACAACTGTAAATATCGAATAAATTTGCAGTAAAATAATTGTAAAGTACTAATGAGTGAATATTGATCAAATAAATATTTTGTTCTAAATTTTTGAACTAGTAAAATATATGAGGTATAGATACGAATAAAGATATTGAGAATACCTTGTCATACCCTACTCCTTACTATTCCTAAAGAAGAGGGGCATTTGAGGGTTTAAGGGACATGTGTGGAATATAAAAAAAAGTATGAAATAAAGAGTATGTGAATTGAAATGACAAAATATATTATAAATTAATTAAAGGTTATGGAAAAAAATTAAAATGTCAAAAAAGTTAAATTAACTTCAATAGTGACAGTATAAGATAATAAAACAAATGTAAAAAAATTAGTAAATAATCATAAAAAAATTGTAAATAAGTACATGAATTGAACCTCAAGGCTATAAACCCTTCCATCCGATCTATATATGTTGCAAATAGAACTAACAGTTATTGAATAAACTCTTCCACGAATTCATTTTCTAAGCATATAAAGAACAAATATTAATCAAATAAAAAATTCAGGCAAATTTGGAAAAGAGAGGTTGTTGTGCTAAATTTTCAGTCAAAGCAACAGCTAGATAATAACGCGTATAAATATAAGAATGGGCTTGCAGTTGGAATCAACTACAATGCTAATGTAACATGTATTATTTCTTATAAAATTCTATCAAGTTGGAAAAAAACATATTAGTGATGCCTGCCGTTCAAGTCTTTCTAACAATAGAGATGACAGTTATATTAGAGCAATTAATTCAATTCTCATTAGTTCTGATATTTGGACAACAGCTTATAAATAGAAGACATGGTTACTCCGTGAAGGTTACAAGTAATTGATAAAAATACAAAAAAGAATGTTAAAAAATCATAAGTACCTTCCATCCCTTCGGAATAAGAAAATCCCCGAATGTAAAGTCAGATAAGACCTCTCTAAAACTCCCAGCTGGTCGATGTAATCTTAGTGATTCACAAGCCATGTTCCATGAATATTGCATCTTCTGAATGTCTCCCCAATTCAAGGTCTCTCCAGGTGCTTTTGTTTTGGCAATTTCTCTCTGCTCTGTATACATGGATCAACATGATAGAAGTTGGTTTAAAATGTGCAATAATCAAAATAAGATTCGCAAAACATTCCTGAACATATATACTCGAACTCTTGCATGACTATTGGAGTTGTTTTACGCATCTAGACAGTAATTTTTGACTTGACACCAAGTTTAGGCGCAGTTACCTGCCAGAACTTTACTGTAGACTTGAGGATATTTTCCCAAATACATGATTATGCATACCAACACAGCAGTTGTATTGTGGTAAGCAGCGATAAACAAAGCCATAATCATGTTGGTGATGCTATCTTCCTCAAAAGTTTCTTTTAGGATATTAGCTATCAATGATTGTGACGCCGACAACCTCCCCTCGGAAAAGTCACTTTTCCAATTCTTAATCCATGCAGCTAAATCTTTTTGCAGCTGCACTTTTGCATCTAAATCCTTTTGCAGTGAGTCCGTAGATGCTGTTTCGTCGCAGAATCCATTATTTGAACATATTTTTGGAGGGCATCCATAGTGAGACTAGCAGCAAAAGTCTTTCTAAGTTTTAGTGACGTCTCGCCACTATGAATACTTTCACCAGCAGATCCTAATAGTATATTTGCGGTACGAGGCCACCATGATTTGACAAGTTTGTTCTGATTTGAAAAGATGAATTTATTTGCTTCTGGACCGCCAAAAATCACCACCCGTTCTCCAAACAACGAACTCTTGATGACCATTGAAGAGTATCTCTTCATTCTGTCAAATACAAAATTTTCAGGCATGCCTTTCCTGGCATTGGAGAAAAAGTCGAGTGTTTCTCCAATAAAAGGCAAACCAGTGCTTCCGGGTGGGGTTTTCAGTGATTGCTTTTCATCTTTTTGTGGTCTCAACAAGGAAGGAAGGTAGTAGAGTGATATTGCTATGGAGATTATAACAGATAAGAATATAGATATCAAAGCAGGAAGATCCATTTCCATGGTTTCTTGAGGTTATGGTACGGTATGCACTGTCTACACGTATATACATATACAATTACTATCATTGAAAACCGGAAATATAAATACAAATATATCCTTGGAAAAGAAATTGATTCGACTAAAGTACAAATATCATTTTTTTCATTACTTAATTTCTTTGCTTGATTGGGGAGATACCAACGATTTAGTGTTGGTGGAAGTGATTTAAAAAATCAACTATATAGAGATTATGTGAAAGTTTAGGTAACACTAAAAAATAGGTTTCATATAGAGGTAATTTCATAAATATATGGTTTCATTATTTAAATTAAGCTGAGAAGCAAAAAATTGTTTGGAGCAAGGGATCAATCAACCTGAAACCTGGGATTTTCCGTTTGCAACAATGGGTACCGGGTTTCGATCCGGAGGCACAACGCTCTACCACTGCCCAGGTTTGGATTCGGCTATATAAGTTGTCTTGGGAATTTTGGCATTAAAAGTTGTTGACCGAAATTGCTAGAGGAATTGGAGTTCCGCTTCGAATTGACTCAAAAACATTGGATGGAGAATTCGGACCTTACGCTAGAATTCTAGTCGACATCGACCTGTCATCTACGCTTCATGAAACCTTGCACATCAAAGCAGGTTCATATTCACTTTGGGTCGACGTGGTTTATGAAAATCTGCATGCCTTCTGTAACTCCAGCCAGTCCGTCGATCATGCCTCTTCTGTAACAATTTATTTCTGTTGACAATACAGTTCTTAATTGCATTCATACAGTTGTTTTTATGTGTGCTAGTGTCTGGTGCAATCGCCGGAGGGAATTATGGGATGCTATTCGAAATTTGGCAACCTCTGTGCCACCAAGCTGGTTATTGATTGGTGATTTCAATGCGGTCATAGGAGCTCATGAAAAAACTGGTTGGCCCCCTCCTTCTCGGCCTTGCTTAGACTTTAAATCATTTATCGAGGATTGTAATCTTGATGATGTTCCATTTAGAGAGGCCAAATATACCTGGTGTAAAGGTGGTTGCATTCTCAACTGATGCAGAGCAGGCTTGATAGAGTTTTGGGTTCCTCTGGGTTTTTTGACACAAGGAGTCGGGTTTCTTGTTTTATGTTAGCAAGGCACCATTCGGACCATTGCCCTTTGTTGCATTCTTGTGAGTATGAGTCTACCACTAAGCCTTTAGCTTTTAAATTTCAAGCTATGTGGTTGGGTCACCCCGATCTCAGAAGCTTTATTACAGCAAATTGGCAGTTGAATTATTTCATAGGCAATCCAATGCATATCTTAAGCAGCAAACTTCGTCATCTCCGCCATAGTTTAAGAATGTGGAATAAAGGGTGTTTGGGGATGTTGATCAGAATATTGCAGCTGCTCATGCTGAGTTAATGAGAGCACAAGAGGCGATTGCGCCAGATGGATTTTCTGATACGCTTTATCGGAAAGAGCTGGATGCCCATGAAAATTTAGAAAAATTTCTCCTTCAAAAAGAGATTTTCCTCAAGAGCAAGAGCAGAGTTCGCTGGCTTGAAAGTGGTGATCATAACTCCGCATTTTATCATAATACCATTGTTCGCCGGAAAGTAAAACGGCCTATAAATGAACTGATTATTGACGGCCAAATCTCACATGACCTAAATGCTATTTAGACTCATGCTATTACATATTTTCAGGATTTATTCTCGGCAGTTGAGGCTCAGGATAAAGACTTTTCAGTGGTGCATGGGACTATTTTATTTGGTGACTCCGCAAGAAAATGCTAACCTATTGCGACCTCCTTTGATTGAGGAAATTCATTCGATTGTTTTTGTTATGGATGTCGAGAGTGCACTTGGACCGGATGGCTTTACTGGCTTATTTTTCAAAGCTTTTTGGGACATTGTCCAACATGAGGTATGTGCCGCAGTTAGATTCTTTTTTTACCATGGTTGCATTTCAGCAGGGCTCAATTCCAGTAACCTCATTCTGATTCCTAAGACTTCTGAAGCAAATGAGATTTTCGCCTTCCGCCCTATTGTGTTGAGTAATTTTGTCTTTAAACTCATTACCAAAATACTTACGTACAAACTTGCGATTGTGGCAACCAGAATTATTTCTCCCAACCAGTTCGGTTTCTTGAAAAATAGAAATATTTTTGATTGCATTGCTTTAGCTTCGGAGGGCATAAACTTGCTTGAGAAACAATCTTTTGGTGGTAATATGGCTATGAAGATTGACATTAGGAAGGTTTTCGACACAATGGAATGGAATTTTATCTTGGAAGTTCTGAAACCTTTTGGTTTTGGCAGTGCATTTCGGGGGTGGATTCAGGCAATTTTCATGTCGGCCCATCTATCCGTTGTATTTAATGGCTCCCTATGTGACTATTTTCCTATTTCTCGAGGAGTTCGACAAGAGGATCCCTTATCTCCTCTTTTATTCTGTCTAGCAGAAGATTTCCTCAGTCATAGACTTCTCTCCCTGGTTGGGAATGGTTCCATTGTGCCAATCACTCACGGTCAGTATGATTTTCCAATCTCACTTATTCTATGCTGATGATATTCTGGTTTTTTGCAAAGCTACTAATCGTAATATGGATGCTTTCAATGATTTGCTTGAGTCTTAAGGGAGCTTGTCTGGTCAAAGAGTTAGCTGGGATAAATCTAGTATTTTTCTTGGTAGTAAAATATCCATGTGCCGAAAACAACAGTTGAGGTACATATCACATATGCGCCTAGGGCAGTGGCTTTTCATCTATTTGGGGGTACCTATTTTTGTTGGCGCTCCTCGTCGGCAGTGGCTTTAGGTTATTGTTGATAAGATTGTGGCTAAATTTGCAAAATGGAAAGGGTATTCATTGTATCAAGTAAGGAGGGCTTGTCTTATTAATTATGTTATTATGGGATCCTTCTTGGATTCCTTTGTTGTTTATCAATGGCCTAGGAGCCTTCTTCGTTTCATGGAGAAGTCTATTAGAAATTTCTTGTGGACAGGTTCAACAATCACAAAAAAGCTCATACCGGTGCCTTAGAATATATGTTGTAAACCTGTTAAAGAGGGAGTTTAGGTCTGAAACACTTACAGTCTTTGAATGAGGCTCTTCTACGTAAGTTTGCATGGAGAATTATTGAAGGAAAATCTTTTGCTAGCTCTATTTTCAAATGTCAGTTTCTGAATTCTAGATGGAATCCTAAATCTGTTTATTGCAGTTCTTCTATTTGGGCTTCAATCCGTCTTCACTTTACCAATATGTTAGATGACTCACTTTGGTTGGTTGGGAATAACAGTGGTATTAGTTTCTGGCATGGTTGGTGGATGGTCCCCACAATTGCAGATCAACTTAGGCTGAAGGGATACATGGCTGGTAGAGTGATAGATTTTTGAGAAAATGGGGATTGGAAAATTCCTTGGCATTTGCATATTGCTTTTCCCTCTTTGGCTATTAACATTGTTGTCGTTCGGGTTCTTGCTTCTAATGAGGATCGACTTGTATGGGTTCCTTCCTTAGATGGGCAGGTCTATACCAAAGGGATTTATACATATATTCGGCCTCCTGGAGACAGTGCACTTTGGCATCGTTTTATTTGGGCTCACTTCATCCCTCCTTCTAAATCGTTTTGTAGTTGGAAAGCAATTCATGGGCGGATGCCGACAGAATTAGCCTTAATGAATCATGGTTTTGCTATGGCTTCTATATGCAAGCTTTGATGTGAGGCTTCTGAATCCGTTACTCATTTGTTCTTAGATTGTCGCTTTGCTAAGGCTGTGTGGACGGCGTTATGAGCTCTCTTTGGCCGCAGCTTCCCTACCTTTACTTCACTTTCAGAGCTCTTTGATTTTGCTGCTACTTTGAAATTTAGTACTCAACTAAGGGTTTATTGGCGGGTCTCGGTCGTCACTACGGTATGGGTGCTTTGGCAGGCTAGAAACAAAGTTGTCTTTGAGGAAGTTACTCATTCGGTTTTTGTCTCAATTCACCGTGTTTGGGGTGCCATTCGGGAAGCTAATAATTTTCAGCTGGGTTCTATGAACAACAATATGTTTGACTTACATGTTTTACGACAACTCGGCATAAATGGTAGACCATCTAAGGCTTCTCATATTCTTTCGGTACGTTGGCAGCCTCCCCCACCAGCCTGGATAAAGGCTAACAGTGACGACTCCTTTGCAGATTCACACTCTGGGGATGGTAGTGTTTTTCGTACCCCCAGGGGATTTCCTAGAGGTTGTTTTGCTTTACCAACCGGCAGGTTACCAGCTATTGTTGCTGAAACTATTGCTGCAATTTGGGCAATAAAGAGCTTGGGAGATGGGCTGACATAACCTATGGATATAGAGTGACTATACCTATGTGGTACATCTGATTAAGTCTCTTGATTGGCAGGATTGTTTACATCATTTGTCTGAGATGAATGTAGTTGCTTCCCATATCTTTAGAGAAGGCAATGGGGTTGTTGATCAACTTGCTAATCATGGACGGACTCTACATCAGTTGGAATGGTGGACTACTTTCCCAAATTTTTGTGGCTCTCTAATCTATGACGATTTAAATAGAGTGGAGCGTTTTCGCTTTGTTTAGTTGATGCTAGTATTTTCCCTTTTGCCCTTTGGGTTGTATTCTTTCAACATTTTATTTTTTTTCTTTGCTATTAATAAATTTTGGGCTCAAGAAGATGAAGAGGTCGCAGGGGAAAGATGTCAACCTAGTTGGGATGTCCTTATTGCGATCACTGATTCCTGAGTCTCATGCCTTTATTTAAAAAATATTTAAATTAAGTATAAAATTTTATTAATAGACTAAGCCAAGAAAGAACAAATTAGCAAATAAAAAAAACCCACAATTTAAAAAGCTTTATTGCGAAAAGCATGTCCTGCTCTCTCTTTCTCTCGAGACCATGACCTAGTGTTCCACCTCACCTCTCCTCTCCTTCCTCGTTGTCTCTTTTGTTGGTTTTAAACTCCTTCCTATAAGGTCCTGCTTTTCGAGTGCTTCTTCTTTTTCATCGAAACTAGAGATGAAGAAGACAATACAAGTTCTTCAGAAATGCTTGGTGGTTCTTGCTGTGTTTCTGCTGCTCTCTACTCTTGCTTCACCTCTCAGTGACAAAGGTCGCTCTTTCTAACTCTTCACGTTCAGTCTTAATACGGAAATTAACGAGTATTTTAATGACAAACAAAATGGCTTCGTGTCGCGGTCACATCTTTAGCCTTTTGCTTTCTTTAGCTAGCATTAGCAGCATGATTTTGAATAATAATAGTGAAAAAGAAGATGATAGTTAACTGAGTTGGGCAAAGTGGGTGGTTGAACTAATCTCACCTCCACAATCATACCTTGAGGTAGAGGTGTTATTTTGAAATCGGAGCCGACGAACTGAACTGAAATCAAACCGATCAAAATCAGAACCGAACCAGAATCGAAACTGGTCGGCCAAAACCGGACGATTAAGGTTTAGGTTCCGGTTTCACTCTTCTGAAAACCGTCGAACTAGCGGTTCAAACACGAGATTGAACCGCCGGTTTGAATTTTTTATTTTTTTTTTATTTTTTTCAACTCTATAAATTAGAAATATTTAGAATACAATGTATTATTGACATTATAATTAATTATTGAACATAACAAAATTTAGAAACCGAGAAAAAAATGACGGAATAAAATACCTTATTAAAAATAATTTTTTTAAAAAAATAGGGAATTATACCGAAATCGAACCGGCGGTTGAATCGGTCAAAACCTATTAAAAACGGTTAAAATAAGAATCGAACCGCATCGGAACCAGACCAAACAGTGGTAACCACAGTTTGGTTCCAGTTCTACTATTCCTGGAACCAGAACCGCTGATTCCGGAACCGGCAACATACCTACCTTGAGGGCATGAGCTCGAAGCCTGCCAAGGGGATAAGAATTAAGGATAGTATAAAAAATTCATTGTATACCAATTAAAAAAACTGAATTTATTTAACAAGCTCGGGGGAAAAGCGTGCGATTGGCATTTTAGAAATCAATATTATGCGCGATTTAGCAGAAACTCTTTAAATAGAACATTTGGGCTATCTTTTTTTTATGTCATTTTGGACTATTTGATGCTATTAATATCTTGATGTTTAGACTTTGGATTACACAAGATTTTTAATTTTTATCTTGGTTTGTTTTGGTAAGTAGGACATAAGCTATTCAATTTGACGAGAGAATAACAACTCTGTTGTCCTGTTGGAATGTTTTTCTGTTAGTCTTGTTGGCCTGGCATGTGTCAGTTATTTTCCTTCATTTGAGAAACTTCTAGTTTATATTTCCACTTGTATATATAAACACTGTAAATTACAGTGGATGAAAATGAGTGAAGCTTTTCTGATATAATTGTTGTGATCTATATGAATAAAATTTTAAGAGAACCGACTTATCTTTAAATTGAAAGACGACTCCAAGGAAGAGAAATTTCAAGGAGAAAATTTTGTTAAGCCAAAAAGAGGAATTTCTATTTTTTTTTAGAAATATATATATATAGATCGTGGAAACTTCTTGATTTTTTTTTGGTCAATGAAATTGCTCTCTGCATGAACGTCCTAAACATTTAATTGTTGACCAAATTTATTTATGAAAAGCGAAATACGGTGTAAAACGATTTGTACCTAACATAAGTGTTTTATATTTCTTTTCCTTATCATTCCTTTTATTTTTATAAAAATATTCATGCAGAAAAGAAGCCGAAAGAGATGGCCTAATACATATGTTCAAAAGCAAACCAATGCATGGAATACTTATAAAAAATTATGTAATGGAACTCGTAGTTCAAATAGAATATATTAATAACTATTAACAAATATATAATAGATCTAAGCACTACATATCATCAGTATTAAGGTATGTAATAAATAATCAGATGTCAACCCTACTTTTCCAATAATGTAAATTAATACCATATGGTTTATAATTAAACCCACATCGTCCCCCGCCATTAACTGTTTCACTCTGTGCTCTTGGATAACCCTTGGACTGACTTTTGCTAATAAATAATCAGATGGTTCCACCTTTGATTAAGCGGTGCGTGGCCTCAAACAACCAAAAAGAATTAATAAAAGATCAGTCTCATAACGAATTTGATCCGCATTAGTAAAAAATCATTGATGAAAATTGGTTTTTACAGTTGCAATTTTTCAAGATTTTGGTTTAGTCTGTTTACAGTTCTCTTATTGAATGAATCCATGCCTGCGGTGTTCAATTTGGTGTAGTTGTTTAAATTGCTAACAATATTAATAAAATCTTGTTCAAGGTGGTGGTGATGTGAGCGACTATATGATGGAGGAGTGGTGGAGTCGGTGTTGGTTCTAGCGAAAACATGGTGGTGGCATCAGCATCCTATCTCTTGCATGTTTTTCAAAGTCGTCAACAAGTGGTGGCGGCGCGATGTGTTAATTTCATTTCAGTTTTTTTTTTTGGTTGTTTTAATGGTGGCTTATGATTTGCTTCCTTTGGGTTATTAAGAGTGCTTTGTGTGTGAGTTTTCTGATCTGACAAAAAGCCAAAATTGTAGATCATGTTAACAATAACGAACGCAGAAAAAATTTGAAGAAAGGATACTATTTATATATAATAATTGAATTCAAATATATTTGTAAATATATTCAAGAAAATTTTAAATATATTAAGTTGAAATTTAATAGAATTAGTGAAAATAGTTCACTACACATATTAGTAATACTACAACTAAGATTTATTAACCGTTGAACCACTAACGGTATCAGAACGGTTGAGTTATGCTAAAGGGATTAAATTTATCCTACAAGTTCTCATGTTTTAAAAATACTAAATATTTACTTTATTATCAATGCTTCTAAAAACATCTTTCTCGACAGTATAGTATAAATATTTGACAAATAATTTAAAAAGTATTTGACAAGTTTTCAATTTTTTTTTCTAAAAAAGTTCAACAACTTTTCAAAAGTGTTCAATTGGTTACATTTAATTTAGGGGCTTTACAGAAAAAAAAAAAAAAAAAAAGGAAACGTTCAGGGGTCAATAATTACTTAAGCAAAGTTTCAGAGTCTGATATGCAATTTTGTAAAATATTACCGATTGACAAAACAATTTGACAGACAACATTTATGTCGCCTTCCTTATTATGTTATGGCGCCGCTACAACTCCAAAGAGAAGATTGGAGATCGGAAGCGTGAGAGACAAAAGCGAGAGATTACAACACTAACTTACTAATCAAACCCTGGGGTTAAAAAAATAAAGACAGAAAACCGCCCCGTCGTCTTCTTTAACCTTCATCACACTCGAGGTGGTGGGGGGTTCTTGCAAACGCCGGTGGCGAGCGGGGTCACGGGACCCTGCTGGACCCTCCCTCGGCCCGTCCCTACATGTTAAGATGAGTATGATGATTTTAATGGAGGTTACGATGAGTTTTGGTGGAGGTTGTAGTTAATTTTGGTGGTGGTTGCAGTGGTTTTGATGATAATTTAGGGGGCGATATTTTGAGGGGAGAATTTTATGGTGGTGGTTTATAAGAAGTAGCTATTATCCTTTTGGTTTAATATCATTTTCGTACTATTTGTCACAACTCATTTCCGGGACCGTGACCGGCGTACGAGGTGAACCGTCTGTGAGAGTCCGACCTATCTCGCACAAGCCTCAAAGATACATAAACTATAAACCCATATATTTAAATCATTTTAATAAAACTGTTTTCGAGAAAATCATATATATATAATTATAAAATATATCAGAAATCAATACAAGCGATAAATCGCAAATCCAATATCCCTAAAATAAAACCCACAATCAGCGGACTCTATAACCCAACAGTATATCAAAGTGGAACATCTAATACAAACAAAGTAACTCGGCAAAATGGTGTTACTAACCAAAAGTATCTGTCTCATTGGGCGGGGATGTCAAAAGTTGTCGAGTCAAATCAACCTGCAAGATAGAAACAAGGCAACACAGAAGAACAAAGGGGGTCAAACCCAGTGAGTGAGGGACAACACTCCAGAGTGCCTCATACGTACCTCACAAAGACTGGTTTGAAAACCGTTGAAAAACTACCACATGCACGTATGCGACAAGAATGTATATATATATATATACACACACACTACATACATAGTATGGTTTCAGAAACACGTTTCACAAACGTTTACATCCAAG
>CAODLS012502688.1:0-16952 GCA_948243855.1 Flueggea neowawraea
TTCTTAAAAAAAAAAGTTCATTGGAGAATATTATTTAACTAAGAAAAAGATCAAATATTTAGTTATATTTTAGCAATTTCTTCTTAAAAATAATTAAACTCTTAAAGAATTTAGAAAAATAGTAATTAAAATTAGGCATAACAATCAACATATTTATTTATAATAAATTCAACAATCACATATATAACATAGCAAACAATTACTGCTTTAGAGTATTATCAAAAGTAGCCCAAACAATGAACATGTTTATTTATAATAAATTAAACAATCGTACATATTATATAACCAAAAGATGATATTTTTTTAAAGTATAAAATATGCCATATATTTTAAGTTAGTGTATTCAACTCTCTTTAAATGAATAATAAAAAGAGAAATAAAAAGTTACTTGTCAATTAATTGTATAGTTGTTGTATTTAACTCTTTTTCAAAGAGTAATAATATAAATAAAAAACTCTGTGTGAATTAACTATGAAACTACTTGTACAAAACTTGGAAAAACTCATTAATTTTAAATATTAATATTGATTTTTTAATCTATAATTTTTGTTTATCATACTTTTATCAAAAATAATTTTAAACAATTAATTAAAATTAATTTTCTTGATTATATTTTAGTATGGAAAAAATAATTATCTTATTAAATTATTCTGTGAATCGCGTAAATGTGATGCTAGTTTTTATTCAATATGGAAAGGTACTAATTACTTCCCTGTCCTAATTTGATGGACTTACTTTTTGTTTTGAGTCTCCTAAAATGTAGCTAAGTTTTTTTACTTATCATTTATTTCTTAAATTTTGTATTTATTTTTCTTAAATGGTATTGTTATCATCAACAAATTACTGATATTTTTTATTTTTAACGAAAAACTCTTATCCAATAAAAAAATTACAAAAAAACTAAATAAGAGCAAATTAAAAAAATTAAACCAAACTACTATTTATAACTATCATAATTATATAGACCTCTCCAACAAAAACGATTGAAAAAAATAAAAATCGTTTTTGTTGGAGAGGTCTATCAACTCGAGACGGAGAAAAGAGGTACACAGGCACCCCCACAAGAAGTCGTTTGCTCATGTAAAACAGATAAACATGTCCACATACATGGGGGTTCTTGGGAATAAGCAAATTTGTAGTAAGGCAAGAACAACCGGATAGAGTGCGTAATTGCTGCTGCATGGTTTTCTGAATTTTATTTTTTTGTTTTCAGCGTCCAAATATAAAATATATATAGATATTATTTTTTTATTTTTTTTTGGGTCACTTGGAGCTGCAGTGGGAGACCATATAAGGTTGAGGGCGTCCACTCGTCCCAGTCGTTGGCTTCTTAACAACTCTCCAATCTTTGTTTCGACCTTCCCAATGGACGGCCTTGGCCTTTCCTTTAATCACTCCTTTTGTTATAAATTTTATATTATATGTAGTCTATAAAATATTCATTAATTAAATTATTAATCTTATCTTTTTATAAGTTGTGTTAGATGGTTTTTATAGTATCAATGCTGAACAAAAAAGACAACCTGTGTAATTGCCCTTTTTATTATGGATTTGTTTGAAAATATATTTGATTAAGCATATAACGGGTATTATATAATAAATAATAAGTTTTTAATTCTAAAAAAATAAAAGAGTGAAAGACTTAAAAAAATATATTAAATATTATATGCTGAAAACATACGTGTCAAGAAGCCCTATAAATACCAGTATGCTAAGTAACAAATCACCAGGTCCTTCACTTATACCCTCTCACTCACTCTTGTTTCTTTTACCTCTGTGTTTAAATTTGGGTTCCATATAGACAACCCTATTTTGTCACCACAACAACCAAAACTTCATCATCATTAGCATTATGTCTCTCCTAATGGACTCAACTGTTAGTGACCAAGTTCTTGTTTTTGACTCATCTCTCTTGCAAAAACAAACCCAATTGCCAACAGAATTTGTCTGGCCACATACTGAGCTAGTTCAGAACCATGTTGATGAGCTCAATGAGCCTTTAATAGACCTTGAAGGGTTCTTCAAAGGTGATCAAGAAGCAATTGATCTTGCTGCTGAGATGATCAAATATGCTTGCTTGAACCATGGCTTCTTCCAAGTCACTAACCATGGCGTTGATGCTAACCTCATCTTTGCCGCGTATGAAGAGATCGACAAGGTGTTTAAGCTTCCACTTGACAAGAAGCTGAGTCTTCGGAGGAAGCCAGGTGATGTGGATGGATATTCTGGTGCACATGCTCATCGGTACTCTTCTAAATTTCCATGGAAGGAGACATTTTCCTTTGGATACTATGAAAATGATGAGACTAAGGATCTTGTTGTGGTTGATTACTTCAAATCTGTCTTAGGACAAGATTTTGAGCAGACAGGGTAATATATATGATTGCTTTCTAAGTTTTGGCTTTTTTCTTTCTATTAAAATTTGGGGACTATATAACAAGTACTTCTTTGTTTGCTTTACCAAACAAATTTCATTTTCCTGTCAATTCACATTTCTTTGCATATCTAAATTAGATTTTCATTTTTTTTAACGCAACTGATATTTTAATTTTGACTGTGACAATATCTGTCCACGTTTTATTTGTTGCACTCATCTTATTTAATTTGTTCTCATCCTTTCGTTTAGAATTGCCACCACAATTTTTATGGGTTTGTTTGTTCGTTTTAAATAATAAAAATTATTTTAAAAAATTGATTCACGATCTCTAACTCAATAAAAAAAAATAATACTCTCTCCTTTTCACAATAAATATTTTTTTAAAGTTGTAACACACATATTAAAAAAAAATAATTAGAATAAATTAACTATACTATTAATTTATTATATTATTCCTATTAATGATTCATTGAAAATATAAATTATACTATTGCAAGTCATTAACTATAAAGATATATTTAACAAATTATGTTCTAAATTATCTTGATTTTATTAAATGCCATTTATTTTGACAAAAGAGAATTTTTTTTTAAAAATATATTTATTGTGAAAAGGAGGGAGTAATATCTTAAGTGATGCCATATATCAATAATTCATTTTTTTTAAATGCTAATAAGATTCTCTTTTATGCACTCCCCAATCAAAATATGACACATAAAAAAATAAATTCATATTATTAAACATATTAATACTAAAAATAACACATTTCATATTATGATTGGGAGTGTATGAAAAACTGAAAAAAAATTGCACATAACATTATCTAATTTTAAAACTGAGATACGATGCTTTGTCAATCACTTAGACAATTAGTATATACTCTTGAAATACTATAAAACAAAATAGTAGCCACACTTATTTTGACCCTTATAATTTATTCTAATATATTTCTCCAACTATTTTAGTTTCACTACATCACAACTTTTTTTTAAAAATGATTTTCTAGAATGGTTGGATAAATAAGAATTATGCCAACTAATTATAAAAAAACCCTAATCTTAGACATGTACAAAAAAATCTATTGGTGCTAAAAAAATTTCAAAAGTTTGTTTGTTCAATAAATATATCAAAAGTTACAATATATTGTAGGCTGGTTTATCAAGAATATTGTGGAGCATTGAAGAAACTATCTCTAGCAATTTTTGAGCTATTAGGCGTCCGCTTGGGAGTGGATCCTTTATACTACAAGAAGTTTTTTGAAGATAGCAGGTCAATAATGAGGTGTACTATTATCCACCATGCAATAATTCAGGGCTCACAGTTGGCACTGGTCCTCACTGTGATCCAATTTCCTTGACAATACTTCACCAAGACGACGTTGGTGGTCTTGAAGTCTTTGTTGACAACAGATGGCAAGCAGTTCGACCTCGTCCAGATTCCTTTGTCATTAACATTGGTGACACCTTCATGGTAAGTTTCAAGTCCTCTTAATTCACTCGTTTGTTTTGTGATATGTCATGATTTCCGTACAGATTAGAAATTAAAATTCAATTGAAAAGTGATTTCTCTTTCTTTTTAACCTATCAAAACGTCTTTTTAAAAATAAAATTATTTATTATTAAATTTACAGTAGACAATACTTTAATAAATTTACCAAGATGGTACAAACACAATCAACTCTAGTTTAACTAACACACACTCAATAATTGAATTATGTAGATTCTAATTACTGTATGTGATTACATATTAATATTGAAAAGATTAAATTTCATCCGGAATAGAGAAATATACAAGTAGTCAGTTTTATTAAAGTTACAAATCATTTCAAAAGTCGTGCATTTATTTACTCCTATAAAATTAATATCAAATCAAGACACAAATCAATTTTTTTTGTGAGGATCAAAATGACAAATGTTTTCATTTTTCATAAATGCAAGAAAAAGACATAACGAGAAGACGTGTCATCCCATGAATTATTTCTTATAAAGATTAGGACATTTCATTTTGGATATATATTGGACATTGGCTAGGATTTAAATGATTTTGGAATGGCATCGTTTACATAATAACATTTTCAACTCATTTGCTGGACTGTAGCTGCTTCAAATAGCCACCTAATCCAACGTCTATCAAGTATAAGGTAACTGTATAATATACCGGTGATAACAGAAAATTAGACCGTTGTATTGAAGCAACATATTTTCTTATGTCAATAGATTTTGAAATGAATAAATAGGTAGTCAATTAAAAATATATAGATCAGAAACTAATTAATTCGTAGAATAGCAATATTGAATTCTGTCTAGCGTCAACAATGATTATATACACTAAAGGCCTTTTTTTAATAGATATTTTGGCAAATTAGTATTTATTCTAATTCTAAACAAACATTTAACTTTTCATATATTTTTCACTATACAATCTACTAAAATTATTATCCTATTCAATCTACGTAAAACAAACACTAAAAAAACACTCGTATTGCGTATCAGGGAAAATACTCAATTGGATGTCATTTTGTTTGTTTGACTTGTAGGCATTATCTAATGGAAAATACAAGAGTTGCCTGCATAGAGCACTGGTGAATAGGATCCAGGAGAGGAGATAGTTGGTTTTCTTTGTGTCTCCCAAAGAAGACAAAGTTGTGAGACCTCCACAAGAGATTGTTTCCAATGAAGAGCCAAGGAAGTACCCTGACTTCACATGGTCCGATTTGTTTGAGTTTACTCAAAAACATTATAGAGCTGATACTGCTACTCTCCCAAATTTCTTCAAGTGGCTCCACTCTTCAAAACCATCAAACCTAACTTATAGTTTCTCTTGAATGTCCCTTTATTTTATATGACTGTACACACATTTTGAATAATGTTTTTGTTTTTCTTTTTTTTATAAAACCCACATTTTGAATAATGTTTGTAATGTTTTAGTTAGATGTTATCGTTCATAGTTTATATATGGTTATAATTTGATTTTCTTTTTGTTTTTGTGGAAGTTAAAAGAGTTTTTTCGGCCCATAATTTATAAGCTGACGTGCTTGTGCTTTGCAAAGGAGTGAACTAGTAGGTAATAAGTCATAGCTTCACTTCAAGAAATAGGGACATTAGAGACGGATTATATCGTCTTGAAAAGGACAATTTGGTCACCTAAGCGAATAAGGACAAGAGGAATTCCTCAGCTTATTTTCGTAAAACCTCCGTCGCAAATGGTAAATCAAGGAAAGTATTTGTGTCGTCCCAAACGACATCTTGGGACAAAAATGCATTTTGTGTGAGTTTGAATACATGCAAGAGACAAACAGTTCCGGCGATTATTGTAAACTAAATTAGTGTAATTGTAAAATTCCAAGAAGAAATCAATATATTTATATAATGTAGTCAATTAAGCGGAAAAGTATCACTAAATTTCAGATTAATCAGCAAACTCAATATTGTGCAATCATCTAGCAGAACACATTTTAATGAGATGAGATACTATCATTTTAGATTAATCTCTTTTATCTTCTTAAAAAAATGAAAATCTTCTTTCAAAGATGGAGATTTAGTCATTTGGTTCTAATTTAATTTAATGATTACAAAAATAAGCACATATAAAAAAGATTCATAAAAAATGGGCATGTGGCTTGTGTGTAAGAAAAAGGCTTGGCTTTTTTTAGTGAATCATCACTTTTATAACGGTTGAATTATATTAGATTAAAATGACTAAATCTTCACATTTGAGAGAAGAAAAGGAAAATTAACCTAAAATGACACTAGCCCAATAACATCCTAATTGTTAACAAAGTAGATATGATCAACTACAAGACAGAAGAGAGAAAACTTGCATCGTTTGCTTTGATCGTTTTACTTTTGCATGCCAGTACAATGTAGAACTAATAATTCCATCGAGTTTCTGTCTAAAATTTATACCTGTTAAAAAGAATTTTTCTTTTTAAAGATGCACCATTTCTCGTGCAAATTTATACCGTAAACTTGGCGATGGACCAATTTACTATTTAAACACATATCTTTCTCACTAATAATCTGTCTTACACTAGATTGCCAAAAGAAAAAAATATGTCTTACACTAGATTCCGAGAAACATGGAAAACTTCTCAATCTCGAACGTTCTCAATCGCTATCCACCGAGAACTTATAGTCCGGAAACTTAATTATTAATGGAAGATTATATTGGGATCAAATTATACTTAACAATCTAAATAATTCATAGGGGATGGAGTCATGCAAGCATCAGGAAAACAGCTCCTAGAGATCTATAACTGATGGATAATAGGTTCCAAAACTTGGAATGGGCGTGTTCTTCGAACAGCTGACATGTGGGTCTTATAAAAAAACGTCGATAATAAATAATTGCTGCAACTTGTAAGTTAAGGGACACACCAACTATGACATTGTTAGCCATATAATGTGGCTCATGTATATTTCGTTTCCTCATTTAGCATGATTTCCATCTTTCATCTTTCTTTAGTTTGGAGACGAAACCCCAGTCATTCATCTAGTTTGTCAATCCTCTTTTGTTTTCTTTATAAGATTCTCAAAAGAAGAAAATCTTTGTTGGGCCCTTAAAAAGGCGGAGTACCACTATCGGCCATCCGATTTCTACGGGGTACGTAGGCCCCAGGTTTATGGAAACTGATGGCTCATAACCGAGACTAAACCATTAACGGAACATGTTAACTTCAAAAGTTGAGTTAATTATGCTACATGTCAAAATTAAACCTATATTTACACAAATTAAAATACCAGTTTTGTATTTTAAAAATAGGTGAATACACTAATCTTGTCTTATAAATGCCACCACAATGAAACATGTTTTCAAAATTGTTAGAATCAAATTGAATAAAACTGAATTTATCGTCCAAATTCTCGTCCATTTTCTGTTTTCGTTTTTCTCTCTCTCTCCCCCTCCTCTCGTCACACTCTCGCTCTCTCTTCCCTGTTACTCTCCCTCTCCTCTGCTCTCTCTCTCTCTCTCTCTCTCTCTCTCTCTCTCTCTCTCTTTCTCACGTTGCTCTCTCTTCTCGATTTCTCTCTCATCGACAGAGATCTTTGCTTCTCCTCTGTCTTGGCTTCGCTTCCTTTCTACGATATCCGCAATCTCTCGGCTTCGTTTCTCCTCTGTGTTGAACCATTTATGGTCAACATGTGAAATTCCGTTTTGTTTTGATGATGAACAAAAACATGTGAAAAGTTAAAGTAAGCATGCCATACTCATTACGCACATAGTGAGTACCACCAACACATGTTACGCACACATACCTGGATGAATTAAAGATTAAAGTCACTATGCGTATGTTATATTGATGCTACGCACGTATAGAAAGAGTTCCAGAAAATGACCAAAATTTGAAGCCATGGAATTAACGCACGTTGCATCTAAATTATGCACGCAATGGAATGATGTTAGGAGACAGTGAGTCTTATGTGTTCTACAACGCACGTAACATCCAAATTATGCACGCAAAAGGATGGTTCTTAGAACAGGTGTTAGAAGGATCTCAAGTGAGCCTTACGTAGAAGAGTTACTGCAAAGCACGTAAAATGATAAAAATGGAGTCTTGATTTTCAAGGACTAAGCACGCAGATGAAAGTTACGCTCGTAAGGAGCTAAAGGTTCAAACTTCATCCAGATCACTTTTATGCACATAATCTGAGACAACGCACTTAATGGATCAAAGAATGATAGTTGTCAAGACGCTCCTCGGGATTTGAATTTGAATATTCCCTAACATGCTGACGTATGAAAATCAAGTTGCAGTCTTGGATTTCGTAAGCGCACGTGGATGTCTGTGGTTAAGCACGCAAAGCAAGAGACAAAGTGCGTAGCATGTTTTCTACATACGCAGAGGCATATTTTTAAGGATTAGAAAGTTTGAAATTTTAGAGAGGGTCACATAAAATTTCGCAACGCACGCAGAACTCTGATGATTTGTAGAACTACACACGTAGAAGGAGTGACGTCATTTAAAAATAAGATTTTGGCATTTACTCAAAACTGCTCTTTCGAAGGTTGCAACAGTTACTATTCATAAGATGCTTATAAATATACATCCCCAGACCTAGAAAAGGTATGACCATTATTGAGAGAGTGCTTAAGCTTTTCTAATTTGATTCTTGACTTTCTCTCTCGTATTGGTCTTCATTTTATTGTGCTATCTGAGTTTTGATTTGCAATTTGCTTACTGAGTTGGTGTGAGATATTCATTAAATATGGAAATCCACTTGTAATCAATCTTAGGTGTTAAGGTTCAAGGGTAGTATAGGATTTCTTGTTTGGTCCTTGTAAAAGCAAGCGTTCTTTGGTTTTCTTGTTTTGGCCAATTAAAAACAAGGTGTATAGGTTGCTTGTGAACTTGAAAAAAAATGGGTGTAATGGTTTCCTTCCACCCGCAAGTGAGGAATTTCTTTAGTGGATTCAAAATTCTCTAGTGAGCTAGATGAGTGGATGTAGGTCAAGAAGGAGTGAACTAATATAAATCTGGGCTTTATTTTCCTATCCCTTCATCTCTTTTATTCATTTTATTGTGGTTGTGTTTTGGATTGAGTTATTTCCTTGTTTTGCAAAAAAGTATCAAAAAGATTTCAAAAATTTTAAAATTTCTAGAAAAAATCCAGCTCGCCCCTCTCTTGGATTGCCATATTAGGCTTACAATTGGTATTAGAGCTTTGTGCTCATAATTTGAGGTTTAACCACTTTGAGTTCAAGATCCAAAATGGCATCCATAAGAGATGTATCTAGATATGAAGGATGATCTACTTATTGTGCTCCTTTGATTATCTATTAATCGTGCTCATTTCTTTGATGGCAGTTATTATGTTTATTAGAAGACAAAGATGATCGTGTTTCTCAAGTGTGAGACTAGTGAAGTATAGGATGTTGTGGAATAAGGTCCCTATATTCCTACCCAAAAAGCAAATGACCTATTTACTCTACCTTTGGAGAAGTTGCTTGGATCTCTCCTGACACATGAGACGAGTATGAAGTAAGAGGAGGAAGATGGAACAAAGCAAGAAAGAAGAAGAGGCATAGCTCTTAATTCCAAAGTAGTGGAAGTGTCACGACCCATAATCGGACCTGTGACCGTCGTACGAGGTAGACTGTCTATGGAAGCCCGATCTATCCCGCACAAGCATCTGTGATCAGATATACTACCCGACTTATCAAAATATTTATTTAAAAAAATTATAAAAGCATTTATAAATAAAGTAAATTATATATATATATATATATACAGTATATCAAAATATAAGTGAAAATATAAAATCACCAGAGTATCCCAAAACACTAAAGTGTAGCCTGATAACCCAACAGTAGTCAAATGTGGAGCTCTATGATATAGCAAAGTAGAGTCCCGAACGAGGGCACTTACAATAGCCAAAAGCGCCTCACTAGGTCAAGGTACGGGTCAGATGCTGAGCGTCCAAAACATGTCACTTGCGAACAAAGGTATAACATGGACAACAGAAGAAATAGGGGTAAGATTCCCTAGTGAGGAAACAACACGTCAAACCGCCTCATACGTGCCTTACAAAGACTGGTTTGAAATCCTTTTTCAAAATACCGCACACATATACAGATACCATATAGTATACACACTATATACATAATATATTTTCCAAAATTCGTTTTGCCAAAACGTTCGCATCCAGAACATTCACATGCATCCAGGCAATATATACATATACTTGTGCATTCATAATACGAGACCATGAAATATTTCCATATCCATATAGTAGTGTGGACTCTGCCACCTGACTGCTCAATAAAAGCGTGTATCTGGCCTGGATACACGGTCACCCCAATCCCCGGTGATTAGGGCCATGACAAAGCATTGGTATACCAAATGCTACTTCAACCTCGTAGCATAGGTGTCCCCATGTCAAAGTGTTATATACATAGTATTCCACATACAATTATGCAATATCTTTTCCTTTATTCCATTATTTACAAAGTGCTCTTGTATATATATACCTATATATACTTTAGATTTTTCCATATCAAAACGTTGGTTAATAATAATCACATATCTAGATTATTAATTAACCCAATACTTATTAGTCAATTTATGTCATAACCAGACACATCAAAAATAGCATACTTAATTTTGAATACACAACCTATGTGTTTGAAGCTGCTATTTCACTCACATGGTATCTAAAGCCGTGGATCCAGTCAAATATCGCTCACGGGTGGCTGCTCCTGATGGCAGACACACTGAGTTGTACATATACAGACATAGCAAATATTAATATGTGGTACTGTGGTGGTACCGATGCATGGTATGCAAATGTTGACCATCAAGTCACTGAATATATACGTCGGGAGTGGATTCATCATCCCCGACCCAAAATATACCATATATGTAAAATTAAAGTTTGGTCCCCGACCAGTGTAAAATTACGTTTTAGCCTCCGAGACTCGACAAATTACAAAACAGTCCCTAATGATTGCTGGGGTTACTGATTGGACATTCATAAGTCAAAATCCTCAAATTCTAGCCCGAACTATCAGAAATTGCTAATTAGCATAATTCCTCAAAATTACAAAAATAAATTCAAGTTTCCCAAAATTATAATTCTATACCTCAACTTTTCAAAATTTCAAATCTACATCTCAAAGTTCAAAATTTATAAATCTAGGCTAAAACTTTTCAGAATTTATAAAACTAGAGACAACTCTAGTTTTATTCTAAAAAATACCTAACTTCCGATTCAACCGATGAATCTCCAAACCAATCATATATTCCGACTCTAATCGACCTCCTGAACATCAATCTAACCTCATATTCAACAGAAAAATACTCATTCATGCTCAAATCATCAAAATCTAAACCAAACCCTAGGTTCACCAAAAACTCATCAAATCACTTGATTCAAAGCTTGAATCAAGTTCATACAGGTTCCCTCTAACCTATTCTAACATCCTCTAACATCAATTCATCAAAAATCATCCAAAAATTGAAACCTATTTCAAATTCGGACAAAATGCATTTTCATGAATCAATGCATGAAAATGAGTTATAAATGAAGAAAGGTTGTTGATCTTACCTTAGAAATAGATCAGGAATGCTGGAGAACCAAGATGAGAGTGTTTCATAGCGATTTGGAGAGCTTTGAGTGAAAATGACAAAAAACGTCGGGTTACGGACATTTTAAGAGCTGCAGATCAAAATGCACCATTTCAACATTTTCAAAGGCAACGCACGTTATATATAATGACAACGTACGTTGTGATGACAATTTGAAAAACAACGTACGTCATACTCAATAACAACATACATTGTGATGGTACACAACGTACGTTATACCTCACAACTTACGTCATGAAGCATCCAGTAGCCTCGGATTCGAATAAACACAACCCAACGTATGTCTTACCATGGCAACGTACGTTGATCATCCTCGTATCCCAGATAACGTATGTCCTATCTCTACAACGTACGTCATGCTATTTTCTAGATAATGTACGTCTTTCTCACTCGACAACGTACATCATACGCACGTTATTCACTCTCAAATCACATACATCGACATATCATATTCCCCAACACTCATCGGACCTCCATCGAGATTCGATGACACCTAATCCCCAGAATACGTCTGATTATCCTCAAGATCAAATCAGACTTAGCCAAAAAGCTACAGTATTCCTGACAGAAATGAATAGATTATTAAAGGAAGAATCCAAAGATGAAGAAGAAGAGAGTGAGGATGATGAAATACCCATGTATGCAAGGAAGTTTAAGAAGTTCATGAGAAGGAAGAAGAAACAAGGATCAATCCCCCAAGGATGAATCTAAAACGGAGTTCATGAAGGATTTCAAAAAGGACAGCTCAAGCATTTGCTATAAGTGCAACAAACCAGGTCACATGAAGCAAGATTGTCCTCTTGCTAAGAAATACTCCAAATTCTCTAAAAAGAATGGGAAATTCATGAAGAAACATGGAGTGATAGTCATTCAACTTCAATTAGGATGAGGAAGTTGAGGAAATGGCAAACTGTGTTTAATGGCCATTGGAAACGAAGATAGTGAAGAAAGCAACAATGAGGTTAGTGATTCTTACTTATTTGATGAATTGCATAATGCATTTGATCATTTAAGTGATAAGTTTGAAGAACTAGGTCCTAGATATATTGCCTTGAAAAATAATTTTTTTCAAAACTTGAGGCTAAGGTGAAAGGTCTAGAAAAGGAAAAAGAGGTTTTGTTAGAAGAAAACTTGCTTTTAAAGAAAAATGTTGATGAGTTTTCCTCTATTGCCTTCAAGCTTACAAAAGGTAAACAAAACATTGAGAAACTTTTGGGTTCTTAAAGACAATCTTTGTCTAAACATGGCTTAGGCTATAATGTGTTCACCCCTAGCAAATCTCCAAAACAGTCTTTGTCAAACAAGGAATTATAGTTGACAATGCATGTACTTATTGTGGTGATCATGGTCATATTGCACATTCTTGTAAGTTGAGATTCCCAAAGAATGTTGGAACTAAAAGAATTTGGGTTCCAAAAGGAATAATCTTACTCAACTTAGTCAAAACTAACCTTAAAGGACCCAAAAAGTTTGGGTACCAATTCCAAAAGTTTGACATGTCTTTCTAAGTGTGCATGAGAGCAAAGGCCAATAAGAATTTATGGTACTTGAATAGTGGTTGCTCTTATCATATGACCGATGATAAAGCTATGTTTTCTCAAATTGTTCCTAAAAGTGGAGGCTATGTCACTTTTGGAGATAATGTTAAAGGTAAGATAATTGGTGAAGGCAAGATAGGTAAGCATCCAAACCCAACTATTGATGTTTCGCTGGTTGATGGTTTGAAACACAACTAGTTAAGTATTAGCCAATTTTGTGATAGAAATTGCAAGGTTGTGTTTGAGCCTACACATTGTTTATGATAGTAATGATCATGCTTTATTTGTTGGTATGAGGCATAATAATATCTATATTGTTGATTTATATGATTTGAATGCCTTCAATGAAAAATGCCTTGTTGTTGTGAACAATGATACTTGGTTATGGCATAGAAGTTTAGGTCATGCTAGTATGCATACAATCTCCAAAATGAGCAAGCATGATTTAGTCAAAAGATTGCCCAAACTCAAGTATAAGAAAGATTTTATTTGCAATGCATGTTTTTTGGCAAAACATTCAAAATCTTCTTTTCATAGAAAGAAAATGTTTTCACCATCCAGACCATTAGAATTACTGTATATGAATTTGTTTGGTCCTCTAGTACATTGAGTCTAATTGGTAAGGCATATTGTTTTGTGGTTGTTGATGATTTTTCAAGATTTACATGGTTTTCTTTCTTGCATATAAAAATGAAGCTTTCCATACATTTGCATCATATAGCAAAAAGGTTCAAACTGAAAAGGGATATACTATTACTTACATTAGAAGTGATAGATGATGTGAGTTTACATCTGAGACATTTACATCCTATTGTGAGAAGCATGAAATTGAACACAATTTCAGCTCCTAGGACACCTCGACAAAATGGTGTTTTTGAGAGAAAGAATAGGACTTTGCAAGAAATGACAAGGACCATGCTTAGTGAGAACAACCTCCTCAAGTGCTTTTGGGTTGAGACGGTCAACACCGCATGCTATATGATGAATAGAGCGTACATCTACTCCATACTAAAAAAGACTCCTTATGAGTTGTGGAAAGGTAGGTAGCCTAACATATCATATTTTCATACTTTTGGATGCAAGTGTTATGTTCACAACATTGGGAAAGAAGCCTTAGGAAAATTTGATCCAAAATTTGATGAGGCATTTTCCTTGTTTATTCATCTATAAGTAAAACTTATATAGTTTATAACAAAAGGCTTGAGAAGGTTGAAGAATCTATGCATGTGATTTTTGATGAAACTAATAATCTTGTGTCTAGAATTGTTGATGATGATGATGATGATGCAAGCATAGGTATTAGTGAAAAGCTGAGTGATCTCAAATCAATAACCATCAAGAAGGCCCTTTCAATCCTATTCAAAATAACTCAAAGGATAAGAAATACAAAGAACTTCCAAAAGAGTGGAGATATGCCAAAGCGCATGCTAAAGATCTCATTATTGGAGATGCTATAAAAGGAATCACCACTAGGTCCTCATTGCAACACATTGTAAACTTTTCTTTCATATCTCAAATGGTCCCAAAGAACATCAATAAAGCTCTAAATAATGAATATTTGATCACATCAATGTAAGAAGAGCTAAGTCAATTTAAGAGAAATGACATGTGGGAGCTAGTCCAAGGCCGAATGATTGCAATATGATTGACACAAAATGGGTTCATGTAAACAAAAAGGATGAAGAAGGAAAACTGGTAAAGATCAAATCATGGGTTGTGGCTTAAGGGTATTTACAAGAAGAGGGCAATGAATTTGAAGAATCATTTGCACCTGTGGCACGATTGGAAACTGTAAGAATTTTGTGTGCTTATGCATGTCGGAAGAACAAACTACATCAAATGGATGTGAAGAATGAATTTCTGAATGGATCCATCAAAGAGGAGGTGTATGTTGAACAACCCCCTAGATTTGAAGATTCAAATTTTCCAAACCATGTCTACAAATTGAAAAATGCTCTATATGGTTTAAAGCAAGCACCCAAAGTATAGTATGATAGGTTGAGCCAATATCTCCTAGACAATGGTTTCAAAACAGGTAAAGTTGACAAAACTTTTTTCATTAAATCTAAACAAGATTACTTGTTATTGGTGTAAATTTATGTTGATGACATCATATTTGGTGCTACTAATGAATCTTTGTGTGATGATTTTTCTATGCTAATGTAAAACGAGTTTGAAATGAGCATGATGGGAGAGTTAAATTACTTATGTTGAACCAAGGGTGGTTCATATTTGATTCCTTCTATGTTTTGATTAATTTACAAAACTTAGTAAGATTATCTTTAAGAAAGAAAATAAATTCAAGATGAATAAACACAAATACAAGTCAAGAAAATCATGTTTTCAAGTCTAGGAGTCGACCCATGATAATTGAGAGTCGACTGATTCATGAAGAAATCATTTAAAGATGTTCCAGGCCCTCAGTAGTCGACTAATGAAGTTGGTGAATCTACTGGTGGACAACAAAACCAAACTATAGGTTCGTAGTTGGCTGGTGAGACCATGAGTTGACTAATGAGACCATGAGTCGACTGGTGAAAACCATGACACAAATAATGAAGATCATGATCGCTCAAATTGACCTAAAATGGAATCCACGTGATGTACAACGATCATTTAAAAGATATGTAACTTGGGTAGTTGACCGTTGAAGTTGGGGAGTCGACCCACCAAGAATAAAGAAGTGAAAATTGCCTTGGGTAGTCGGCTAGTAGTAGCTGTCAACATAAAAATGCTTCATGATTGATTTCCAATGGGTCTCTACACTATTCTTAAGGTACAATCAACTTCAACGGGTTTTAAAAACTATAAATAGAGTCTTGAAGGACAGAAACATGCACCCAAGTCCTTGCTATATCAATTCTTCATTTGGTGCTCAAAATTAGCCTAGTTTGTGGGTAGTTTGCTTCATTTCATGTTCTAAAATCCCACCATCATTATAAGTGATTTGTAAACACTTTGATTGTAGGTCAGGTTTGTTATTAGCCTTGAAAACAACACTATAAAGGCATTAAAGGTGTGAGTCTAGAGAGAGATTAACCTTTTGTAGGCCTTTAGAGGTGTGAGCCAGGAATCAACCTTGTGTAGGCTTTAGAGGTGTGAGTCAGGAATCAACCTTGTGTAAACTTTAGAGGTGTGAGCTGAAATTAACCTTGTTGTTTGCCTTAGAGGTGTGCGCTGCAATCAACCTTGTTGTATTGACTTTGTGGATTGAGCCGGAATCAACCATTGTATAGTGGATTGAAAAAATTCTAAATGAGGAACATAGGTAGTGGACGTAGGCATCGGGAATTAGCCAAACCACTCTAAATTGCTTGTGTTCAATTTTTTCTCTCAACTCCCGAGAGCTCAACTAAGTAGACTGAAAACAAAGTCCAACAACATCCTTGGATTGCAAATTAAGCAAATGAACGATGCCATCTTCATAAATCAAGGCAAATATGTTAATGATTTGATGAAGAAATATGGAATGGAGAATACCATACCGATCCCAACTCCATTGAGTACGACAACAAAACTCACCAAAGATGAGCAAGGTAAAGAAGTGGATGAAAAGCTTTATAGAGGTATGATTAGCTCACTTTTTTTTATCTTACTTCTAATTGGCTTGATATTATGTTTAGTTTATGCTTGTGTGCTAGATTTCAATCATGTCCTAGTGAGTCTTATTTAAAGCAGTCAAAAGAATTTTTCAATACTTGATTGGAACTAAGAATGTTGGTCTTTGGTATCTAAAGAATGATTTCTTTGATCTTATTGGCTATAGTGATGTTGATCATGCAAGAAGCCAATTAGATAGGGAAAGCACCTTAGCTACTTGCCAATTCTTGGGTAGAGCACTTGTGTTATGATTTTCAAAGAAACAAAATTGTGTTGGATTATCCACAGTTGAATCAGAATATGTAGCAGATGGTAGTTGTGTTGCAAAAATTTTCTGCATTAAACAACAACT
>CAODLS012502851.1:0-10328 GCA_948243855.1 Flueggea neowawraea
TATTTGTTCTCGTAAATATTTCTAACCAATTTGTGTACTTTAGATTTGTGACTACAAACATTTGAAGTTTTTTCTTTATCAACGAATCATGTTTCAATTAAATTGTGTTTTTTCTTTAATCTTATAAACAAATAAAAATAATTAAATTAAATTTATTTTCTTTTAAACTAAAAAATATAAGGGTTAATCGTAAATGAATCGAACTATACATAATATTGAAAAAACTTCTAATTAAATCCATTTAAACTTAACTGTGCACAACATAATTACATCATCACACAAATACAATTCTGCAGTGTCAATACTGTTGCAATGATAGTAGTGTTTGTTTTTCGTATATTAATTCAGTATATTAATTTTTGAAAAATATGTTATTTTTTTATTTTTTTACTATCTATTTGTCTAATTTACCAGATCTTCTATATGCTATTTTCAAACTACCGAAAATAAACACCACAATAATTGCCTTCCTTTGTTATCTTCTCTTGCTCTTTTTCTTTTTCCTCAGGAAATAAAGAAGAAGAAAAGAGCACGAGGCGAAAAGGAAAAAATAGGCATGCGTATGTATAAGAATTGATGCTCTCGTTTTGTTCTTAATCTTCCTTTTCTTTTTACCCGTAAGCATCTTGCGGTACTGCGTCCTACCAATTTCCTTGAATAATCTTTTTAATTTCCGCGCAATTTCTTTGCTGGATGATAATCGATTGGAAAAATATGGACGAGACAAGCCTTGCTTTGATCAAAGAACGGCAAGTTCATTTCTACACATATCTAGTGAAATATTCGATTTATTAATATAATTACAGCTTAATCATAATTTCACTTGGAAATAAATTTTCTTCGTAGCTGTAATCTCATGCATCTTACATACTTGGCTTTTGCTATAACATCATATACAATATAAGAATCCAGACAAAAATGGAAGATCAAAACTTTCTTCATTGATTATTTGAATATTATGGTAATTTATTAATTTTTAAATAGTTTTTTAGATAATTAATTCATTTAAATATTTATTAAATATATTAAATATGTTTTTATTATGTATAAATTTATTAATTAATTAAAGTGAGTTAAGTTCATTTAATAATCTATTATTTTACTGAGGGAACTTCAAGATACAGCTAAATAGTTTTAATTTTATATTTATTTTTAAATTTTTATAAATTTATAGCTTTAAATAATATTTTGAATAAAATAAATAATGTATTTTTAAGTCTTTAAAAAAAATAATCTATGATTTAAAGATAAAAATACAAGTCATTATTGATGATTACTATCATCACTAGATAAATCTTGATTAATACAAGTTAATTTTTATGGATGCATTATGCAAAAAAAAAAAACCATACTATTTCTCCTATCTATTTTTTTTTGTTGAATATGAAAAAAGTAATGCTTCAAAATCTTTTACTTATTATAAATTATATAAATAAAAATTTAAACACACAAATAATAAATATTTTTCTTTGATCTAACACAAAATCAATCAATTTAATTGACATAGCAAAAAAAATTATTCAAATAAAATTATAGTATATTTAATATGTATACCAAACAAAATTGGCAAAAAAACCTGTCAATCAATTTTTTTATAATTCTTCTATTTTAACAATTAAATTTTGTAACTATATATATTATTTGCTTTATATAATTTAAAATTAATTGAGCTTTATTTTTTTATAAATAAAAATACTATACCCGTGTGGCGCACCGTTTTCGAACTGAAGGAATCCTATACCGATTAACTAATAAACAATATAATAAATAGGTTTGACTTACTAACTTCAATTCTAGCGGAAGATAACAGCGGAGCATGACCAATTTTATGTTGGTCTTGCGAACAAATCACGGTTGAAATATCAACGAGAATGTCAGTTGTTTCGCAGTCTAGATGTCACGCGTGATCTGTGCATGACTCGAAACAGGAGATCAAGACCTCCCTCTCTCTACCGTTGATAGCTCTTTCTCATTTGTGTGTGTGTTGGAGTTAATCAATTAGAGGAATGAGCAAAACTCCGTATATAATCCTCAAACAGGCTAGCATGCTTAACAGGCCCAACGAGCCTATTTTATCTCTAACTCAATTGGACTTGTCAATTGGCCTCAGTTCATACCTTAACTAACCGAGTTTGCTTCTCCTCAATTGAGCTTTCCAATTAATCTCAGTTCATAGTCTTGGTTCACACCTCGATAGTCTGAGTTTGATTTACAAATCATGGACGAACCACTTTTTCCAACACAAACAAAGCAGCTCATTCCCTTTTGCAAACCTATGTCATATTGAAACCATCCTTATGAACATTAAATTACATATTATTATTTACGCATTAAATCATGGGACGCTTAAAATGAATAGATTCCCACATGATGTGGAAACAAAGAACCCATTCTTAACGGTTCAAGATTCTTCACCACAAATATAATTAAATAAACAAAAGCAAACATATGATGAGGCAACTAACTCAGGAACATTCGCTGCCCTTTCTAGAGTGTTGTCTCTCTGCTTATTGTGGAGGTTATTTGACATGGCGAGGGGTCCCCCACCTTCAATATATATATTATAATAAATTATATTTTTTTAATTTATACTAAATTATAAATTTATTTTTCTTTTAATATTAATAAATATATTAATTATATAATATTATTTTTGTTTAAATGTATAATAAATCACTCATTAAATTATTATAAAGTTATTTTTAAAAATTTCTATTAAAATTAATAATTTTAATTAATTTTATTATTTTTTATAAAAAAATATTATAATTTATCTTTATAAGATGGGAGTAGTAATACATACTATTTTTTTTTCTCGGAAAGTGAATTTTGTATATCATTGAATAATAGAGTTTGCAGCCAATGCTACTACAGGGAATGCCGGTGGGGAGGAATCCCAAACACACAGATCAGACATAAGATTGGTCGCCCTAACTAGTATACGAACAATCGAATTCGCAGATCTCTTAATGTATAAGACGTGTACAATGACTCCGTTGCTAAATATTTACAATCAACAGCAACTACACTGCTTTCATTTTGTAACAAATAAAAATTGTTTTATTTCATCATACACTCATTGCAACACACATTAAATTATAAATTTAATATAGAAATAAATAAACAAATTTCAGTTATTAATTTAACATGGATTTATTTTAATTTTTAATATTCTGTCTAAAAATTAGAGCAACATAGTTCCATTCCTTCAAAACGTTAAACATAACTACATCTCTTTTTATCTTTTTTTCTTAATCACTCCCTATTCCCCTATTTTTCCTTAATCCTATCGCTAATTGTTGTATTTTCATGGTCATATTATGTTAGGAAAACAGGGATGCTCTGGGGAGGGAATCTAAATCCAACGGCAAAGGGAAGACGTTGGGCCAAACGACAATGATCGAACGGTGAATAAGGCAGAATGACCACACGGTGGAAGCAAAGAAGCCTTGAGATATATGGCCACAGCATGCGAGACACCAGATCTCTTCATTTAATTTTGAAGATAAGGATTATTTAATGAACATGTGGGCCCAATACCAACAGATTAAGATTTGTATCCTATTCCTATGTATGATTCCTATTCCCACAGCCGCACGTACGACAAGAGGGCTACTCTCCGCCACGGTTGGCCAGGTGCACTATTGCGCCGGGATAACACTTTTTAACTGTGACATCCTGCTCACGCTCTCAAATCATATCGTACACTCACTCGCCAAAGTTATTTTTCTATATTTAAATTTTTTCTATTAAATTATTCCACACTCAAATAAGTATTTTTTTTATATCTAACTGAAATTAAATTCTAAGGGACAAACTTTATGAACCACAAATACCCAATATAGACTATTCGGTATTCAAACATTTTCCTTTTTTTTTATCTAATTGATATAAATTTGAAAAGATAAAACTTTATAAACGACAAATATCAAATGTAGACTATTTAGTATTCAAATATTTTCCTTTTTTATATCTAATTGACATAAATTTAAAAGGACAAAACCTAATGACAAATATCAAATTTAGAAGAATTTGGATTATTATACTGCAACTTTGATGATTATTATTTTCTTAAATTAAATATTCCTTTTGATTTCAAAAAATAAAAAAAAAATAAATATTCCTGTTGTAATTGAAGTTAGCTCAAATAATGTAACACTTCACACACAAATGTTATTTTCTATTTAAATATTTTCTGTTTTATTATTAGTTTTTTATTAAATTATATTATGTATTCAAATATTTTTCTTTTTTACCATATCTAACTGACCTAAATTTAAAGGAACAAAACTTTTATGAACGATAAATATCAAATTTAGAAGAGTTTGAATTATTATACTACAACTCTTGATGACTATTCTTGTCACAAAATAAATACTCTTTGTGGTCATTGAAATTAGTTGAAGTGGTTAAATGTGTATAATTAATTTTAAAATTAAGGATTTGATCTCTAAATTGAGTACTTTAGTTAAACAGATTTTATTTATCAAATTGTAATAATTTAATTAGTTAAGTTTTTGTAAAACAAAACTCATTTTTGTTGTGTAGAGAAATTAAAGAAGAAAAATTAAGCCGGGAAAGGTCCAATAAAAATTCGCGTGGAGGGAGAGAATATATTTGTGCGAGTAAGCAAATATTTGAGGCAGAGTGTGGGGGTGACCCCATCTTTGACATTTGACAAAGTCAAACCAAAAGCAAACAACCTCTGCTGTCCCTCCTCCCTCTTTTTTTGTTTTTTTTTGTCCCTCCTCTCTCTTACAACAACAAAATCCCTGCCAATATCCTTGTACAAAATAATATTAAACAATTACCCAACTCAGTGCTCTCTGCTCCCTCCGCCATCCTTTCCTTTCCTTTTCTCTCTCCTCTCACCCTGTCTTTGCCCTTCATCTCCAGCTCTTTCGAACGTCAGCGCCGTCCTTGTTTTCAGAGGAACCCGCAACCAACTAGCTAGCTTGGTCTTGGTCACAATTTCTAGTTTGATTCAATTCTCTCATGGCTGAGAACTGGGACTTATCTGCTGTAGTAAACAGTAGTTTCACTCCTGGCAACAACTTTGGCAACGCCAATTTTTCTGAAAATGCCAATTCTGACAACCCATTAGAATTCTTGAACCATTTGACTTTCGGTGATGACGATGACTTGTATTCGTTTTCCGAACTTGAACCCCCCAAAACCACTGGTTTTCAAGAATTGCAAGATTCTTCTTGCGAGCCCTTTTTGGTTCCCACTAGTATTGATAATGATGCTCTTCAAGGTGGTGGCAATATTCTCATACCTAATCCTACTGCTTCCGTCCCTGATTTTCAATTACTCGCTCCTCAAAATCACTCACCTTTTCTTCTCCAACATTATCAACAACAAAATCGTCATATGATCCCTGCAAATTTTCCTGCCATTAATAGTCCCCGCCGCTTCATTGGTGGTGTCCGGCAACAATTTCGGCATATTCAACAACGGCCCTTTCTGCAACCTTGTCAGATTCAACGGCCACTGTTGCAATGGCAGGCTGCTCCACCCATTCTGATTCCTCGGTTGTCATCTCTACCAGCCGCAGGCACGAGATCCAGGAAGAAGTAAGTTAATGAAGAACCATTTAATTTCCAGAAAAAGAAGTTCTATATATGTGCTTTCAATCTAATTCTTGAATATATATATCTGCTGAAACGTCAAACGACACTGAGTTAGATATTTCATGGCTAAAGTTGTAAACTTTTTTCTTGTTTGACAGAAAATGTAATCAGAAAAGGAGGGTGGAGCAAGTACCGGCTGACAAAATCAACAGCGATGTGTGGTCTTGGCGTAAATACGGCCAGAAACCCATCAAAGGATCTCCATATCCAAGGTTATTTAGTTAATCAATCTCAATTAACCTTTTGTAAACTACTTTCCTTGTTTTGCATATATATCATTTGTGAGCTTGAATCATCTATATATTTACATATTTACAGGAACTACTATAGATGCAGCAGCTCAAAGGGGTGTTTAGCAAGAAAGCAAGTGGAGGAAAGCAATACGGACCCAGACATGTTCATCGTCTACTTCACCGGAGAACACAACCACCCTCGTCCGACTATCAACCACAATTCGGTCGCCGGAAGTAGATACAAGTTTTTTGGGAGAACCAATATTCTTCCATTAAGCAAGGAATACGAGATTCCTCCACCAGCACCATCGACTAGTGAAAAGGGGTCTTCTTGTTTGTCTCCAGTACTACTTTCTGCAACAAGTCTGTCTCCAACAACTCCTTTGTCAGCTTCCATTGACCATGCTGATGTTGGAGCTGACACGGAGAGCCATGTTGGTGCTAATACTGAGACTGGTGGAGTTGACACGGAGAGCCATATTGCTACTGACAGTGACGAAGGTGGTGGTGGTGGTTCCGCATGAAATATTCTGATTCCTGACATCAGTGTAGTGCAGATCTAATCAAAGGGATGAAACATCTTGGTGGTACTGGTAGTGGTTTTAGTGGTGACCAGCTGGATCACAGTCCTGCTTTTGAAGACTCAGGTCTTCCCAAACCGATCCACTGGAGTCTCCACCGGCGGTGATTAAAGTCAACAAAGAAACTGTTTAGTTTAGATCTTACTAAAAAGAAAAGTTTAGTTATTTCGGCTTTTCTTTTCAGAAAATAATATAGATCTATGTAAATTTTATTTCAGTTTCAGTAGGAAAATATGCGAAATATATATATGAATAATCCTTACTATATGACCACCCATCATAATTATTTTTATTTTTAGATCCTTTTGTGGCGTCCGTCTTATTATAACCTCTCAGCAAGAAACAATTATCAATATGACATAACCAACGACGCTCTTACGCTCATCATTCTGTAGTTGTTATAAAGACTTTTTAGAACGCTAAACTGCAACTACTAACTAGATACGACAATTTATATCCTATTTGACGGATACCAGCTCTATCCGTACTTAATTAACGTGAACATTATTCGTTTTAACTGGGTATGAATATGGTTATGGGTAATACCCGCATTTTACTGTGCGAGTATAAGCATAGTATAGATATTAGAATACCCTACTCGTACCCTTATCCGTTGAGTAATATTCGTACTTATACCCGCTACATATATATAATACATATATTCATATATATAATGCATATTTTTACACACACACACACACATATATATATATATATGTATTATATATATGTATACACATATACACACACATATGTATTACATATACTGATTTTTACACAATACACCTACAATACTTTACAATATTTATTTTGCACCACTCACTTTTGCATATTACATTTTTACTTTTCAATTTTTTCAAATTTACAAATGCATATTTTCAAATTTACAAACTCTTGTTTATATATTGTTGGAATGTTGTTGATATTCTATTGGTGTTGTTCTATTTTTCAAAAATTAAGGAGTTGTTTATGCTATGTTTATAACTTGTTTATCTTTTACAGAGATACAGAACATACAAGTATTAATTTTATAACTTGTTTATACTATGCTTGTAACTTGTATATACTATGTTTAGGTTATGTTTATGATTTGTTTATGTTATGTTTCTAACTTGTATATCATTTACAAAGATGCAGAACATACAAGTATTAATGTTACAACTTATTTATATTATATTTGTAACTTATATATATTATGTTTATGTTATGTTTCTTAACTTGTATATCTTTTACAAAGATGCAGAACATACAAGTATTAGTATTACAACTTGTTTATATTATATTTGTAACTTGTATATACTATGTTTATGACTTGTTTATTCTACGTTTGTAACTTTTATATCTTTTACAGATATACAGAACATACAAGTATTAATTATATAACTTGTTTATGTTATGTTTGCAACTTGTATATATCATATATACGACATATAAATATATATAATACATATAAAGAACATATATACAATATATAGATAACATATAAATAACTTATAAATAACATATAAATAACGTATAAACAAGTTATAAAGAAGTTTTAAAAAGGTATAAAATATAAACAGAGTTTAAACAAAACCTAAATAAGTTTCAGATAAGTCCATGAAAATGCAATTTAGAAATTTCAAGTGATAACTTATCACATTACTATTTCATTAACTACATTTATTTATAAATTATAACTTTTATATTATGTTGTGTGAATATAATATTCCATATTATCTCAAGTATTTTTCTAATATATTGTTCTAAATTAATTGTATATTATTTGTTAAGTTAATTAATTAAATTAAACCATGAATAAATAGGTACCCTACGGGTAAACAGATACCTTACTGATATGATACGAGTAATAATTTTTATCACTCATAGAAATACAAATAAAATATAGATACATAATATAAACTATGAATACAGATATTAATATATATTACCCATTGTCATCCCTACCCCTTAAAATGAATTAACAAAAAAAAAAACAGTTTTTAAGCCGTATCTGTAATTTCTAAAAGTTTAAATGATAAAGAACAATTGCCAAAAAAAATATTGGCAGGGATCTATAGGTCAGAAACAATTCAACCACTTCGCTCTGGAGATTTCTTCTTCTTCCCTCCTCAAACATCTGATATCAAAACCCAATCCAATCCAAAGGTCTAGCACAAAACCCACAACACTCCTCTCTTCCCTTCCTTCCTCCTACCTAAACACACTTCACTCCCACTTTACCTAAACCATGATGTTATCTTCCCTGTCCTCTCCTTCAATGGCTACTATACTCAAAACGCCACTGTTCAGGTCTCCACTCCCTCCAATTGCCAACTCCTCTAAAATTTCCTTAAAATCTCCGAAACCCATTTGTCTCCGTTTCAAGAACAGTACAATCACCGGCGTCTCTCCCACACTTTCTCTCCGGTTCTCCCCTCAACGGTTCGTAAAGTTTGTTCCTTTCGCTTCAAATGTTGAGACTGAAACTACTGAGACTGAGGTGGTTGTTGAGGAGCAACCAGAAATTGAGGTATTATATTATTGTCACATTCTTAAATGTCATTTCCAGAAATTTTTTAACTGTGAAATTGGGAACTTTGTTAGTGTTGGAGATAGTTTGGTGCTATGTTTATGTGTTCCAAAAGCTTTTTTCTTTAGTAATGAAGTGGGTGGGGCTGTTTCGTGACGGCTAGTCTTATTTTGGGAGAAAATTGTAATAGGCAGAATGTTACGTTCATGGAATTTTGTATTTGGTTGAGACTGGTTAAGGAAGTGTTTGGTTGAAGTTCCCAAAGTGGTGTAGCTAATTTAATGTGCTTATTTTGTCTTGGTTTCTTTTAAGTGTGTTGCATAATGTTTCGTAAGAACTTGATGATGACCCGCCTAATTGGTTTTAGGATTGGCCGCACAAAAATTATTGGGAAGAGAGTTCAATTGTATTTTGATTGTTTCTTGGAAGCATTAGTTCCTGTATTATTCGAGTTGATTTTTAGACTCTGGTTTCAAATGTTTGAGTTGGATTCTGTTGTTGAGGACTAGACATGTCGTGGTGCAGCAAAATAGTTTCAGCTATCTGTTTGAATGTGAAGATTTCTATTAAATCTGTTCAAGTTTAATATAATGACTGTTTGTGATGGAAATTTGATTCTTCTTTTCCTATAGCAAGTTTCTTCATCTACTTGTGATCTAATAAATAATTTACTTAACCTGATAAAAGTCTGGAAGATTGTTCCTTCTCAGAACAGTACCATTAATTATTCTAACTATACATGAATGAGGTGAGAAATTTGCTTTGTATGTTTTCCTTAAACTTACATCAGTACCACTCAGATTGTGTGTTTGGACTGTCGAGGACTCACCTCATCACCAGTCTTTCTCTGCACTCCTTTGCCTTACTCTCTGTCAGTGCACTATTTAAGAATTCATGTTTTTCCCAGGTTATTTGCTCATTGATTTATGTAACAGGATTCTTCAGATGGTGCTGTTGGGGTAGAAGATGATGCCAGTGGCGAAGAAGTTACTGATACTGAGGAAACACCTTCAATTATCATGGTTTCGCTTCAGTCATACAAAGATGCTTTAGCAAACAATGACTAGTCCAGGGTTAATGAGATAGAAGGCTTTTTGAAATCCATTGAAGGTGAGAAAATTAACCTTGAAAAAAAAGTGTCCTCTTTGACTGAAGAGCTCTCTGTAGAAAAGGCTCGGATTCTTAGGATTAGTGCGGACTTTGACAATTTTCGGAAGAGGACAGAGAAGGAACGCCTTTCACTGGTAACTAATGCCCAAGGTGAAGTTGTCGAGAATTTGTTGCCTGTTCTGGACAATTTTGAAAGAGCTAAAGCTCAGATTAAGGTGGAGACAGAAGGAGAAGAGAAGGTCAACAACAGTTATCAGAG
>CAODLS012503394.1:0-10228 GCA_948243855.1 Flueggea neowawraea
TGACTTGATCAGTCTTCTTATTTCCAAGCTCAACTCTCATAACCCAATTGGAGGATGAGCGAGGACCGGCTCTCTTTTGCCACACTCCAATATGAGAGTTATCATTGTCAAGCCTTAAGCAAGTAAGGGAAGGAGAAGGGTGTTTGCAGCACTTTCTGAGCTTTGAGTTGAGAAGCTCAGAGAGAGCCTTTTGTGGCATTGGTGAGTCGGGGTCATCATAGTTGTTTTTTGCATCTTGTTCATGACCATCAAGGTGTTTATTAGGAAAATTGGTCTTGGCGTTATGACCATTCATCAATATGGCTGCTTGGTCATATGCTCTGGCTGCTGCCTCCGCTGTCTCAAATGTGCCAAGCCATACCCTCCTCTTCCTACATAGATTCAAATACCATAATCAACATATAAAACATACTCGTAACAAAAGTGTTTGGTTTGAACAGATTTTGGTAGCGAATTAGGTAGTTTTCCATGGGCCAATTACTATGGCCAGTTATAAGAGTAGAAAATATCTATGAATGTTTTGACGAGGGAAACTTCACAAGTCCTTAGGACTATGGTTCAAAACCTCAGGCTGGTAGGGTAATTTCCCAACACACAGCCTCGAATATTTGAAGAATTAGTTATTGGAGATACTCATATGAGATTTGAAGCCGGGTTGGCATACAAGTAAATGCTTGTTTATCAGCCGGTCTATACCTTATGGGTATATCTATGAAGAAGATATATGACAACAAACACAAATGTACCTTAGCCATACCTGTCTGATAACAAAATGCAAGATATGTTATAATGTTAATACAAATTGTAGTGAGTTAGAATGTGTGTGAAAATGTACATTTATATCACCATGGAGTATATAGACAGGGGCCGAGAGAGAGATAAGGTAATAATAATGCAAGTGGGTAAGCTTACAGTAAAGGATGGCGAATTTCAGAGACCCAGGAGCCCCACTGGCGCTGCCTGACTCCTCTGAATTTCCTTGATTGTTGTTGTACCATAATCTACGGTTTGGAGCGATCTTTTCTTTAACAGAAATCTTGCAGAGTTCGTCAACCTTATAATGAGAGCATGTGTATCAGAAAAACGATGATGAGTTTGTATTAATAGACAGAGTGTGTGTGATGAGGGGAGTTTAAAGTAGAATACCGTACCAAATCTGTAGACAAAGTTAAGTGAAATGTCGGTGAATTTGGATGGAGAAAAGTCTTAAGTTTGCAATAAAGATTTCACCTACACATGTATCATTATTGATTTCATAGCACTTTGCTCTTCTTTCTTAAGTACTTCACAACTAGAAATAAATGATAACATGCTCTGTGCCACCATTACAACAAATATCATTTAAGCTAACTTCTCTTTTTCTACATTGCTAGCTAGCTGCCTATTGTCTCAAACTAAGAACCAAAAGATTCATTTAAGTACATGTTCGTTTTCTTTTATTCATCATTATGTTGTGTATGACTTTAGTTAACAACTCAACATATCACATAATTCCACAAAGACTTGTCGTTATTTTGTTATTTGTTATTTGGCGGGGAGAGCTTTGTTGTCCGCAAAATCCTACTCGACTCGAATCTCAATCAAATAAATATCGAAAAGTCTGAATATCGGGTGATTGAATCATTATTTTGTTATTTATTACTCAATCTACTTATAAAACGTGCTTAGTATTCGAAATATTTTCAGTTCAATTCTTTCCATATTGATGCAAACATAATGTGTGTAGTATATGTAAGGTTAAATACTATATAATTAGAAATATAATTCCTCGTCAACTCCAATCTTTAAAGACTATTGAATAAACAGGGCAAACAAAGCGAACAACATTATTTTCAAAGATTTTGACATAATTTTCAAACTAAACGAAGTGAGTGTAAATATAAATTATATAAACGGAACAAGATGCTTATTTTTTAGTTTTCTAAAAATCAGAAATTAGAGAACATAACAAAATGTATTTTCAGACATCTCTGTGAACTTAGAATACAAAAAATTGAATTTTCTGTTTTAGAATACAATTTCTTTTTCCATTTCTGATTTTCAAAAGATGGACATAATATGCTGCAAATGAATGCACTAGCCTCTCATTAAACCATCACTTATTTTCAATACTTAGTGACATACATTAAGTTAGTTTTTATCAACATCAAGGAACATTAATGTTTATGATGAATGGGAGACCAAATCAAATGGACTCATTCTTGTGGGAATTTCATAAATTTCTTCTCACAAACATGATTGTTAAAGTTTGGAGCAGCTATAGCCATTGAGATGAGAGTAAAAGTTGGCCGCAAACGTGAATGTGGTGTGGAAGACTTGCCTGCAACTTCTGTTTCGTTTTCCTGAGAAAGTGAAAGTTTTGTTCTAAGATAACGTGAGGAACAGCTGGTTTTAAGTCTTTGACTTTTGTATATATGCAACATCAACATTTTTACTCCCAAAGTACACAGTCAACTGCTCTTATCTAAGATCTGCTGTTAAGTTATTATCTAAGTGCTGCTGTTAAGTTATTATCAAGTGTCGTTTATTGAATGAGTCTAACAAGAAGTGTAAAAGATAAAATTGTATTAAGGTCTTTGTTTTTCGTATATTGGTTCAATCAGTATATTGTGATTCTCAAAAACATATACCATTCTTTTTATTTTTCTACCATATAGTCTATTCAAATCTAACAAACTTACTATCACTGATTAAAAATATCAAATAAATCTGCTATCTAACATTTTCAATCTACAAAAAGCAAACATGATTATATTCTAATTTTTTTTAATTGTTTCTTAAATTTTTTAAGATGCAAGTCTATTATCTCTTACACAAACACCATATCTCATTGATTAATGAGTTTCTTATATGCAGCAACAATCTTGATTTTTATTGATATGTATGGGATCAAAGGTGTGTTGGAGGTTGGAAATGCCTTTAAAAATCGGTGCAGACAAGTTGGTGGGCAGAAGTAGAAGTGGAGGACTAATTCTTGTGTTTTTGGCTGCATATTTGTCTAATTAATTGAGTGGTTTATACTTCTTTGTTTCATAGTACCAATGACAACTGTATTGTTAGCCCAATTTAAAGGATCGATAATGTGATATTGGCTCTTTCTTTCACTTTCCAGAAACCATTCCCATCAACATTATTTTTTTATTATTATTAAAATAAATTATCAATGCTTAGTGTTGGAAAAGACTCTAGAATCAACGACCGGGAAGCCTTCTAGTAAATGACAAACTTATGCACTTAAAATCTTGTTTAGTGGTTAAATTGTTGGTTTTAAGCAAATCTCAACTGAAAAGATATTTATTAGGCAGAAAAAGAAAGTAATTAGTGATTTAGGTTTACCCACTTACTAGATAAAAGAAAATTATAACAAGCTATGATAATTCTTTTGACAATAACAAAGATGAGCAATTTCTTAGAGAGAGAGAGAGAGATATAAGGGGACAGGGGAGGTTTGATTGGAACGAGAGGACCCAATTAATAATTGAAAACACTATTTAGCAATCGACCCCCTATTAATTCTGTAAATGAAAGTCAGTAATGCAACATAATTAATATTTTATAAATCTATATCTTTCGATAATTAAGCCTTTTAATCTCTTAATACAAAAGACAATCACAGTATTATTACTTTGCCAGGGTACTTTTGCACATTTATGCTAAAAAATACAGAAATTTTAAATGTTTAAAAAATACGAAACATTTCTAATACTTTGAATCACAAATGTTCATCTAATTAAACTGTCTTTTATAATTGTAGCTAAGGCACGTCACAAATAATAGAAAATTTTAAATATTTAAGCCAAATTACAAAAATAGAAAATGTTTAGAGAACCAAACATGCTCATCTACCTTGAAAGTCTATTTTTTATTCAAAGTCCTCCGGCAGATCATTCATTTTTAATGACAAAAACGACTGGTCGCTTGCTGATTTAGCCACAAAAACGAAGTTGGCATCATGTATTGTTTGACACTTGACCTGTTCAGGAAAATACTTCTGTATCATTACGTGAATATCAATGAGAATATGTGACAATTAATGCATATTAGATCTTTCAAACAAGTGTTCACAACTACATGAGATTATGGCTTTGAATTACGTTGTAATCAAAAAAATAAATTTGGTAAATACTATGATAAAACGTATTTTTTATGTTTAATATGAATTTTATTTTGCTTCCATCAAGAATTGAATTCTCAACTCTTTAGTGCTGAACACAACATTGCTATCAGAGGCGAATTTATATGTAACAAAGTGGGGTCTTTGGACCCCAAATTTCAAATGAACTTAGCTATAGTTTTTTTCTTATTTTTAAATTTTTGTATGGAAAAGGGTATATTTTTTGGTATTGGACCCCATTAAATTTTGGTTTTATATCAAATTCTATATGATCTTTTTTTCTTCATTCATTGACTTGATAAAAAAAATATTAGACTTTAATCTATTTAGGTCTTAGACAAATTGTACATTAAATTAGAGATTGTATTTGTTTAACTAATTGTTTTAATGCATATGACAAAGAAAAGGTCTTTGAAGGTGATAAAATTAAATTCCATTTATGTGTGCTTCTACTCTTTTACCATACATAGAAATTAATTTGAAAATTATGTCGCGGAATTAAACAAATATAGTTAAATAATTACTACATATTGGCATACATTGAAAATGACTGATACATTTGGGAGTAATAAACACACTCAAAATAGAAAAACTAGTCGAAATTATTTGTACTTATTTTTTCCTATCATATAAATCATTATTTTGACAGATTAATTATTTTATTTTTATAGTCTTATTATTGAAATTTTGAAAAAAATATTATTAAATATAAGGACCCACTTTAAAAATTTTCTAGATTCGCCACTGATTGGCATGCTTAAATATGAATACGAGTCAATGTTTTGTATATTGTACGGAACAACCAGTGTCAATACTTCCAAGTTCCAAGTTCCTATAAACGAACGACCGACTGAATGCATGGACGACTGATCGTAGCCCATTGGAACTAAAACGGTAAACCTTGTAAGAATTTCTGAAAAGAATACTTCGTAAGAATTCCTCGCTATTACAGTCCATATATAAATATTATAAGAGTAGTAGTCCGTTGAAGCAAAGACTGGAACTGATTCTAACTTGAATTCTTCTGACATATATCTCTTCCTTTCTACTAACATTACTTTAGATTCTTTCTCTTCTCAAATATATACTCGTAAGAGACCTGTTCCTCTCAATACTACCAAAATTAATTCGTACTTCTTGAAAGATTTGTTGTCACTACCAGATAAGTGTTTCAAGTTCAACCACGGCAGGTCTCATTAACTTGTTTTCTTCAGTGGTTGTTTAAAAAAGAGACTGATCTTGTTCATCTTTTTATGCAGATTGATCATTCCAAATATGAGGGTCTGGCAAGAAATGACGCCAAGTTTGCTTCATGGAACCATTGTGGCAACTATTTATGAGGTTGATAGGCTTCATGGTGGATGTGGTTTTAACCTTCTCTGTCAGGTGAACATGCCATTAATACTTTTACTCTTTCCTTTCATATATCTATCTCTATGACTGTTATATTGTCAAGATAATTGATGTACTGGGATTGATTTTGCCTTCTTCTTTCGAATTTTGGAGGGTAACGGTCCGCGGAGATCAGGAAAAAAAATTTTAGCTGAAGTCAAGAGATTGATGCTCTGCCAACCGGTACGTAATTATGTCCTTCCCAAGCCTGAAATCTTGGCTGTTTCAGTGTTTCTACATTCCAAAACTTTGGGAAATTTATACATATTGTTGCAAGCTAAGTCATAATTGATGTTGAATCATGTTTGAACAGGTTCTTGGTTCTAAACTGTATGCAACAATTGATCTAGACAAGGCAAGAGTTGGAAGGACAAGAGTGGTGGAACATGAATCTAGCAATCCTACGTGGAATGAATATTTCAGGATATTCTGTGCTCATTCCATCTCAAACGTTATCTTCACAGTGAAAAAAGATGATGTTATTGGGGCAACACTGATAGGAAGAGCTTATTTACCTGTTCAAGAAATTTTGAATGGGCAAGCTGTTGATAGATGGATCGATATACTTGATGAGCAGCATAATCCTATACCAGGAGGCACTAAAATCCATGTAAGGATACATTTTGTAAGCGTAACAAAAGAAAGTGATTGGTCCATGGGAATCAGAAGTCCACAATTCGATGGAGTTCCAAACGCATTCTTCAATCAAAGAACGGGTTGCAAGGTCACTCTTTATCAGGATGCTCATGTTCCGAGCAATTTCAGCCCCGTTATTCCATTGAGGAAGTATGAGGCTCATAGATGTTGGGAGGATATCTTTGATGCAATCAGTAATGCGGAGCATTTAATTTACATAACAGGTTGGTCTGTGTACACTGAAATAACTTTAGTAAGAGACCCACAAAGGCCGAAACTAGGGGGTGAAATGAAACTCGGAGAGCTTCTGAAGCAAAAGGGGGATGAAGGCGTGATGGTTCTGATACTTGTTTGGGATGACAGGACTTCTGTTCCAGAGTTTAAGAAGGATGGTCTAATGGAAACCCATGATCAAGAGACCGTGGGGTACTTCAAGAACTCGAATGTGCACTGCTTTCTATGTCCGCGCAATCCTGATGAAGGAAGAAGCATAGTGCAGGGGGCTGAGACATCAACCATGTTTACTCACCATCAGAAGGCTGTAGTTGTTGATTGCGAAATGGCTGATGGGGTTTCTCAGAAAAGAAGGCTTGTGAGTTTTGTTGGCGGCATTGATCTTTGCGACGGAAGGTATGATACACAAGATCATCCTTTGTTTAAAACTTTGGATTCAGTACATTTGCAGGATTTCCATCAACCCAATTTTTCCGGTTCTTCAATCAAGAAAGGCGGTCCAAGGGAGCCCTGGCATGACATTCATTGCAAGTTAGAGGGTCCTGTTGCTTGGGATGTTCTATACAATTTTGAGCAGAGGTGGAAAAAGCAAATTGGAGACACATTCATTATTCCGCAACAGAAACTTGAAACCTATATAACCCGGCCCCTAAAAGTGTCACGGTCAAATGATCCTGACACATGGAATGTACAACTGTTTCGTTCAATTGATGGCGGAGCTGTTATTGGATTTCCTGAAATACCTGAAGAAGCAGCTCGATTTGGTCTCGTTAGCGGGAAGGACAACATCATCGACCGAAGCATACAGGACGCCTACATCAGTGCCATCCGGAGAGCGAAAAACTTCATCTACATCGAAAACCAGTATTTCCTTGGAAGTTCTTTTGGTTGGAAACCAAATGGTATCAAGGTTGAAGATATTGGAGCTTTGCATCTTATACCAAAAGAGCTATCACTAAAGATTGTTAGTAAGATTGAGGCAGGAGAGAACTTCGGGGTCTACATTGTCATTCCAATGTGGCCAGAAGGTATACCTGAGAGCGGTTCTGTTCAGGCGATTTTAGATTGGCAGAGAAGAACAATGGAGATGATGTATTCTGACATCGCTGAAGCTCTTCAGAAGAAAGGATTGCAAGCCAATCCGAGAGACTATCTGACATTTTTCTGCCTCGGGAATCGGGAGACGAAGAAGATGGGAGAATATATTCCACCAGAGACACCAGAGCCTGATTCTGATTACGCTAGAGCTCAGCACTCCCGTCGCTTCATGATCTATGTTCACGCAAAAATGATGATAGGCAAGTCCTGAATCTATTAATGAATCAGCTTTCTGAAAACTCCATTTCTTAACATCAGTTGCAAGAATTCTCCTTAAAATGTGTTTTGATCCTGCAGTTGATGATGAGTACATCATAATTGGGTCCGCGAACATCAACCAGAGATCAATGGATGGAGGAAGAGACACTGAGATTGCAATGGGAGCATTCCAACCACACCATCTGGCCACAACGACACAACCTGCCAGGGGTCAGATTTATGCCTTCAGGATGGCACTATGGCAAGAACACCTTGGAATGCTTGACGTGCCATTCCGGAATCCTGAAAGTGAGGCTTGTGTTCAACTAGTGAATCACATTGCCGATGATAACTGGAACATATATGCTGCCGATACTTTCGACGAGGATCTATCGGCTCACCTCCTCCGGTATCCGATTCAAGTTGGTAATGATGGTGCAATTTCAACACTACCAGGCTTTGAGTTCTTCCCTGACACTAAGGCTCGTGTCTTAGGCACCAAATCAGACTATCTTCCTCCAATGCTGACAACGTAAAATACACTGTTGTCTTGTTATGTTGTTCTTAATCATAAATTTAGTACTGATAAAACTTGTACAGCTTATAACTTGTAGCAACTCCATGTATTGTAAAACAATAATAAATGAATTTTACTGATAAGATATATATGCATTATCTTAATTCACTAGAATTTACCTACAAATTATTAATTTAGTGATAAGTATATAATGATGATAGTTTTTAAATCTAAAAAAATTAGCAAAGTAATTAGAAGGAACATGAATGTCATAATCACCAAGCTGCAATCTAGTGGGCATCACCTTTTGTATTAATCTTAATAAAGAAAACAAAAAAGGGATTCCACTACGTTGTTGATTCCAATTATTGTACACTAGCACAATCCACAGTAAATTGTAATCTTATTATTTTAATTAAAAAATAATTTTTAAATTAAACTATATAATGACAAAAATATATAGTTTAATTAATTTGAAAAAAATTTAAGTTAAAAGTTGAGTTAAGTAGATAGATGAAGTGTTTGATTACAGCTCTTAAAAAATATTTATTGAAGAAGATTGTCTAATTAAGAAAAAGATCTTATGTTTAATTATATCTATTTTATAATTTTTTTTTAAAAATAATTAAACTCTAAAAAAATTTAAAGTAACAATGATAAAAAATAACCTTAACAATGAATACGTTTATTTATAATAAATTAAACAATGTGTGTAATATAAAAAAATATTGTCCATATTTTTTATCATGTAATTTATTAATTTATTTTTTTTGTAATTTGTCTAAACATTTACTTTACAATTTTCAATTAAAAAATTGAATAATTAGAATTACTTAAAATTATGTTTTTTTCTTAAAATTCTAAAAAAAGTAAAAAATTCAATAAAATGTAAATATTTATTTATTTTAATAAAATAAAATAAAATATAAAGACAGATATATATCTGCAACCACTCTATCCCCAATCCCCATAATCCTCGAAGGCAGTACGTTAGTTGTAAAGTACAAAATCAGCTGCACCAAAAAAAGCAAATTTCATCACTCCACTCATCTCAGAAAAAGGAAAAAGAAATATTATTGGATATCAATTCCAAATTTCTAAAAAGGCATACCCATAACGCGGAGAGCCCTTTTGGTTTAATCAGTAACCAGAAGGGCAATTGCTTTCAGGAAGGAGAGAAATCACGTAAACTCACCAATTCAATCATGCCATTTGTGAGGTCTCACCAACTTTTCCCATTAATTTTATCTTTCTTTCAAAATTTCCGGTGACCAAACAGAAAATCCAGCATAAAAGCTTTTTATTTTTGAGCTTTTTCATGATTTCCTTTCTGGGTTTTTCTGTCCATTTGTTTAATTCTGATGGGTTTGTTTTGTGTTAATTCAACTTGTTGCAGGATTGTAAAGGCTCTCCTTCCTGCATTCAGCAATTCACAGATAAAGTCTCTGGTTGGGCTTTTGTAAATGCAACTTTGTAGATTCTTTCCTTCTTGGATCTGCCAACTTTTTGCATGCATGGGGTGAGCTTTTCGATTCTCTTTTCACTTAACTTTTCGTTAGAATTTAAAAGGTTAGTTTTTTTTGGTGATGATTGGAGCTGAATTTAAAAGAAGCTAGCTTTATCCAGATTGTTTTCCTTTTTATAAGAAACATTGTGGGTAAAAATAAAGCTACTTGAATGGTTAATAGAGGAATTTAAGATTTGTTTGTGTGGTTCAAGTTTACTTGGTTAGAATCTTGTGTTTGTTCTTGGGTTTGCTTGTTATGTAAGCGAGGTTGAGTGCAGTGAGGAGAGAAGCATTGAGTGGCCTTTTTTCTTTGCCATTCTTTACTTGAATTATTGGGCAACTGGATATACCGTACATCGTTGGGTTATCTTTTGCTTGAGGATTTTGATGAAACTATGTATTCTGGGTGTGGTTTCTTATTCCAAACAGAGAGATACTTTGTGAAAAACCCCTGCTGTTCTTTTGTAACATTTTCTGGAGCTTTTGTTCGAGCTTTTATGGCGTCATTTAAGATCAAATGCAAGGATGTTTT
>CAODLS012504033.1:0-14452 GCA_948243855.1 Flueggea neowawraea
AAGTGTAAGTGGATACACTGATGCTGCTTTCCAGACCAATGACGATGACTCAAGATCACAATCTGGATATTTGTTTTGTTTGAATGGAGGTGTTTTTAGCTGAAACAGCTCAAAACAAAACATCGTTGTCAATTCTACCACATAATTTGAGTATATAGCAGCTTCAGAAGCTACAAAGGAAGTTGTTTAGATCAGGAAATTTATTTCAAGACTATGAGTCGTCCCAAGCATCCTAGATCCCATAGAGTTGTTCTGTGACAACAATGAGGCCATTGCATAGGCTAAGGAGCCCAGGTCACACCAGCGATCCAAACACATACTCAGAAGATTCCATCTCATTCGAGAGATCGTCGATAGAGGAGATGTGAAGCTGAGCAAGGTTGCGGGTGAAGACAATGTGGTAGACCCTTTGACCAAACAGTTACCTAGAGATAAACATGACTCTCATGTACGTTCTTTTGGTCTTAGGATTATGTCTGATTGGGACTAGTGCTAGTGAGAGATTGTTAGTGTAAGCTCTAGCCCTAATTCATTGTATATGTACCTTTTATTTTGGAAATAAAAATATGAGGCATTATTTTTATTATTCATTTATTTTCTATGCATATATGGTTTATAAAATTTGGGATTGCTTGCTGGTTATTTTGGCAACGAAGAAATGAGAAAGTATTCTTAAATAAAATCACATACAAAAAGGTTCAACAAATACAAACTACTACCAGGGAGTATTTTCATTTGATGAACTCAATCTCTCGCTCGCTGCCTCAACATCAATATGTGGAGGGAAAGATTTTGTGGAAGTCCCCCTGATCCGAATTTTGTTAAAATTGACATTGAAAGGGCTTACTCTCCTATGAATAAGATGGCCTCTGTTGAAGTGGTTATGAGGGACAAATCTGGAAGATGGCTTTGGCAATGAATATAGGGAGTTGTCCGGTTTTAAACATTGAATTATTATGCTTGCAAAAGGGATGGAGAAAAATAATTATTGAAACAGATAGCATGCTTACTGCACAACTTATAAACAAAGAAGATCTCAATTTGAATGCTCATTGGATGCTAATTTTGGCTATCAAAGAACTTATCTAAAGACAATGGAGTGTGAATATTGTCCATACCTATAGGGAAGGAAATTCTGTTGTAGATTGGCTCTCCAAAAAGGGTAGGAAACTCCCGTTAGGACTTTTCGTTTTTTATGTTCCCCCAGAGGGTGTTAAAGATTTTATATGTAATAATTCTGTTAATGCTAGTACACCCCAGGATTGTACTATGTAATTTTGGCCTATGGCCTGTTCAAGTTTTGCAACACCCCGCCCTCCTCCCCACCCTGGCCCAGGGTCGTCCCCTATCCTTCCCTCTTCCCTTCTGCAACTCGTCCCCACTTCTTCCTCTTCTCCTTCTGGATTTTTCTGGTTTGCTATTTTTTAATTTGATTTGCCCTTATTTTGTGCCAAGTTACTGCAGGGCAATATCCCAAATGGGACGAAAATCATCCTATTCACTTTGTTGGCCATTCTGCCGAAGCGCAAGTTGTTTGTGTACTGCAACAAATGCTTACCGATAAGGTTAGTTTAATTCTCTATATGGTTTCTTGGTAGCACCGGATACAAGTTATCTGTTCTTTTAAATTATATTTTGCTTGATTGTGTTTCCTTGTGATTTTCTAGGCATTTAAAGGGTATGAGAATACTTCTGAGAATTGGGTTTTAAGCATTATGTCCTTGTCTGGAGCATTCAACAGAACGATTAAAACTGACTTAGATGGAACAGAGTGAGTATTTTGGTTTTCTGATTTTGGAATTTCTCTATCTTGATGAGTTTAAATTTTGGTGAGATCCTCAAAAATTAGAGAACAATGTTTATAAAGTAGAATTATATTTCCTAACAACATTGTTTGCGAGACAAAATTGATACTCTATGATGATATTGTTGAGTCAATTTATGAGTGTTGTAATTAATGCATGAAAAAGATGGATTTTGCTTGTTTCTTAGTTCTATATGTGTACAGATAAATTTGTATGTGAATTAATTCTTTCTGAAAGTTTGTACAGATAAATTTTGTTTCTTAGTTCTATGCGTAAACAAAAAAATTTTCATTTTAGTCCATTTTAGCAAAATATGAAAAAATATTTTCATTTTGGTCTGCCCCCATGCCGCCGACTTTCTGACTCCGTCCCTGCAGCCAAACCAAAGGAAAATAATGCTCTTATGGATATGGACAATTCGGTCTCTCTTTCCCTCCCTCTCTTTTGGTTTGCTCTTTGCAACGAATCCCTCCTCACATCACAAAATTCCTCCAACCTTGTGTCGAATTTGGTCTTCAAGGTGGCTGAGAGCACTGTCACCAATTTGAGTTGGCAGAGGCTTTCTTCTTGCAGAAGATCAAATTCGAAAGGAGGTCCATTGTTGTTGTCATTTTCTCACTCTATCCTCTGGGGTCAGGGACAAAGCCAAGAAATTTCTGGCTAAGGGCACAACTTTAATATATAATAAAAAAACAGACATACTTATAATCATAAAATAAAATTTAAGTCTTATATAGTTCAAATTCAATTGAAAAGATGAGTACAAGTACTAATTTTTAGGTGGCAATAAATTCCTACGACTTTTCATATTCTGAAAATGATCTAAAATGACTTCATTTTCAATTTTAAGAAATATCTCTTTCTCGGCGTAACATACCATACAATCATTAAGAAAATATCTCCCATCTGATTACGCAAATTCATCTTGATAATTTTCATAGACAAGAAAGCTCTCTCAACACTAGCGATTGTAACAGGCAAAACCAACGCCAACCATCTTCCTAGCAAGAGATTCGATACCATCAAGGTTAGAAAAATTTTCATTTCATTTCATTTCAAATATGTAGGTCTTCAATTGCTCTTTAAGCTCCATTTTATCAGAAAGACAGAAATCTTCTGGATATAATTCAGTAAGACAGAGTAACCTTGAGTGACTGAACTTAGAGAAAGGATTTCTAGGATCAAGGCATGATATGCACATCAAAAACTCATTACTTAACTCAGTAAAATGATTGTTCATCTCTTCAGTAATACGATCAATAACCTGACATTATAAAAAATATTAATTCTATTTTTAGAATAAGAAAGCAAAGTTCAAATGATATGGGTGAAAAGTTAATACCTCACAAAAGATTCCCACAAGAAAGTGGTGGTAGTATGTGGGACCATGTTTGGATCGAAGACGACTAGGAACATTATCTTCAATATTAGGAATCAAAATTCCATTTTTAGAACAAAAGGTGTCAACTTCTTCTAGAAAATCCTCCCATCCATTATCCCTCAAATCTTGCAACCTACTTTTTGTTGTGTCAATTAAACCAACAACAGCTAGAATATTCTGATCTTTTTGTTGAAGAAAATATGACAATTTCGATGTCAATCCCAATATAACATTCATCAAATGAGCAATGAATACAAATTCATAACTTTCCATTTTATCAACCAAGCCCATAACAATGCCACGTTGTTTTTGTCAACACCATCATCATATATATCTCCAAGAACTTCTAAAATTGGAGACCACATAGATAGCAGTGGACAATGGTTTTATGGTGTGAACCCCAACGTGTGTTTCCCAGTCGAGCTAAGCTTATTTCTTGATGCATTCCTTTTCCACTTGAAATTTTATTTGTTTGTAAACGTTGCAACACTTGTTCATGTTGCTTTTGTCGAAGAGCATCTTTTATTTTGGAAGACGCACCAACCATATTAACAATCATGGAAATATAATGAAAGAATTGATTCACACACTGAATCTCCTCCGTAACAGACACAACAACAAGTTGGAGTTGGTGAGCAAAGCAATGAACATACCAGACACATGGGTTCTCATTCAAAATGAGCTTTTGTAGTCCATTAAGCTCTCCTCGCATATTTGAAGCCCCATCATATCCTTGTCCTCTAAGTTTGGAAATTGATAATCCATGTTTTGTCAAAAATTTATCAATGGCATTTTTTAAGTAATGAGAATAAGTGTCACTAATATGTACAACTCCTATAAATTGTTCGACCACTTTGCCAAGGTTATTTACATATCTCAAAACAAAGGCTATTTGCTCCTTCACCAAACTATCCCAGGCCCCATCAAACAATATGGAAAAAACATGGTCTCCAACATCTTTAATAATGGCTGTTGTAGTTTCTGCTGCACAAGCACTCATAATATCTTTTTGAATGTCGGGGGAAGTGAGTTGATTATTTTTTGGAGCATTTTTAAAGCTACCTTTGCAACTTCTGGACATTGCTCATTATACCATTCGAGAGTATCTAAAAAATTGCCCTTATATAGCGATTCCTCTGACTCGTCATTTCCACAAAAGGCCAAACCACTTCTTAGAAGTAATCTTATCACATTTACAAAAGCTGTTAATCGAGTGTGATAAGCAGCATCCAATTTACTTCTTCCACTGGAGAAGCTATGCACAACACTTTGCCTTTGATCATTGTAAGCAAAAAATTGTGGTTGAGCATCATTGTGTGCGATACCTACGTCTCCTACATGTTCTTTAAACCTTTCCAATGCCTTCTTCCAATTCTGAAAACCCTTCTTTTAGCATACTTCATCTCCAAATTTTGGTCCTTTTTCTCCTCTAAGAGGATAGCACTAAAAGCAAAATGCAGCGTCTTTCGACACACTATACCCCAACCATGGATAGTTAATGAACCAATACTTTTGGAATTGCCTCATTTTTTTCCCCAAATTGGCTCATTGGAAAATTTTGCTCTAATGGTTGACAAGGACCTTTAAGGACATATCGCCTCCTAACCTCGTCTCTAATTTGAGGATCATACTCTACCATGGGCTTCCATAATGTAGGATCAACAACAATGTCCTCTTCATTTAACTGAACTCGTGCCTTCTTTTGGCTCGATTCACCGACATTAGTTTCGGATTCAACAACTACAATAGCTACATTAGGATCATTTGATGAACCATCACTTCCACTTTTCAATGGTCTCTTAATCCTTTCAAAATATCTAAACATATTTCCTATATATATTATTTTTTATCAGAAATACTTCAATTAATAAATTAAATTCATCCAAAAAATTCCAAAACCTAGCTATTAATCTACACAAATCAACAACAAATACAAATTAAACACAAACAATTTCACTTAATTTATATATATTTCTAAAAATCTAAATAAAGTTCAACGGGCGACAGTTGCCGGAGGTGCTGGTGGGAGATGGCTACAGCGGCAACGACAAGCGGGGCTGGAACTGATCACTAGTGGAGTGTCTTCTTGCTTTGGCTTTCTCTAATTTCTTCGAAGAAACCCACAGTGCAATCCCTAATCTGTGTGTTGATTTTTTTGACTTGATTGGGACCAAAACAACGCCATTTTGGTCCCAGCCAATTATAAAAATTGAGGGGCCAAAGCGACATCCCTGACTTTTTTTAAAAAAAAAAAAACAGAGGGGCCAAACTACGTTGTTTTCGTCCCTCTGCCTTTTTAAAAAAAAGAAAGAATCAAAGAGCGGTTGTCTTCAACCCCTCATCTGACCTCTAATGGTGACCCCCTCTCACCTATAAATGAGAGGGAGCATCCTATAGGACAGAGCCGGAGGAACCCCCTAATAAAGGAGTTTCGACTGGCTGCAGATGGGAGCACATGCCCCACCAGCCTCGGTCTCTCTTTGTCCTTGATTGGTGGCACATACCAATTCATCCATTGGTGCTTGAAATAACTATTCTTATATTACACCAACTTCATGGTTTAAATTATTTTTAATTATCCATTGGTGCTTGAAATTATTTCCAACTTCATGGTCCGGAATTGTCTGCTTTTAAAATGATGCAGCTACTTCATATCTAATACGACATACTTCATGTTTAATACAATCGGAAATCCGGAAGACACATTCCAATCAGACAGCTGGAGGACACATTCGACGTATCCCCAGAAATTAAAGGCATGTGGAGGAGACATTCGCCGTGCACCCGACATTAAAGACATGTTGCGGTACTTCTGTTTCTTACAAAACAATCTTCAAGGCAACTGTTATTAATCAGCTTAATCCAAATTTACTCTTATTCCTTATAATATTCGTATAATATTGATATTTAACTCACTTTTCAACTTAAATCTTTCTCCAAAATTGAACTCATTTCTCTTATTTAATCCAACGATTGAATCGTGACAAAAAATATCCAACAATTGAATATTTTATTAATAAATGTTAATAAAAGATATATGGAAGTGTATAGTTCCTCTAGAGCCTTTATTGAATTCCATGTATTTTTCTTAAATTTATTAATAAAATATCCAATTGGAGGATCAACTAATGAGTGAATAATGACGTTGTTAGGATGGAATTCACATTTTATTTATGTTTTCTAATTTTCAAGAAAATAATATTTTTTTAACTAAACAACCATGTAATTTTTCCCTTCCTTTTTTCGGCAAATAGAAAATGATATTAAAGGACCACTTTATGTATGACCAAATTTAAAAAATCATTCGTGATGCTTAATGAAACCCAAAATTTCAAACAAAAATTGGAAGGTTTGATACATACACAACCACCAAACTTGTATCGATTTGATGATTGACCCCCCAAACTTTGTGGGTGTTGGTCCATCCCAAAACCATAGAACCTAGAAAATTAAGAGCCTTGTTTGGTTTATTGTTGAAAAAAATTTAGAACTTCTTTACATAAATTAAATAAATCCTCCGAAAAATTTTCATTCTAGTTTTCTTAAAAATGGAAAAAACTGAAGTGTAGAAACCTGAAACTCTCTCAAGCAAAAGGGATTAAACAAAGTGTTAGTCTACAATTCGACTGGTGAAATACTGATTGAACCAATTAACCGGTCTCCTGTCTGATGTGATAACCGATGCAATTCTATATCACTGTTATTAGAGGAGTTTTAATACATTAAATATACCTTTAAAGTTATTTTTATTATGTAAAATATAACATACTAGTATATGGACCCACGTCAAGATGCAGTATCCACTAAAGATTACATAATAAATAAAAATAAATAAATTGTTGAGTTAAAAGCAAATTTAACTGTAATATCTCACTCATTTCGACTAGATTCTCCATAGTATTCTGCCTGATTTCGACGTGATTTGGAGTGTTTGGAGATGTTTCATACATCATTCTTTCAAGTTTCGGTGTTTGGTTGGTCCCGGGAGTGATGAGATTTATGATCGTAAGTTGGAAATGCTTCAAAAGAAGGAATATATGCGTTTCAGGCACATTGGAGGTTGTCTACGTGTGTTGTGCATAAGTTATGCACGTAGATGGTGTTCTATGTTTGAGGATCATATGGTTGGCCCCGTCTAAGCGCGTAGCATATGTCCTATGCATGTAAGACCGTGCTACGTGCATTGTAAGCAAGTTATGCACTTGGATCATAAATCTAGGCTCGAGAGGCGATCAGGTCTGCCATCTACACGCGTTAATTCCCTTCTTGTACACGTAAGACCCTTGCTACGTGCTTAGTATGTGCTCTAAGCACGTAAAAGTGCTCATTCTGGGCTATTTTCAATGGAACACAACATTTTGATGTAGTAAGTCTATAAATACCCCCATCCAACCTTTCTTCGGCCATAAATCATCTCAACTACCAAAATCACTCTCAAATTGATTTCTTTCCGTATCTCATTGCTTCTCATTGCTTCCACTTCAATTCTTGAGGTAAGAAACCGTCATTAATCACTTCGTTCTTTATTTTTGTTCATGAATTATTCATTTAGGGTGTTGGATGAATTTGTTTGTTAAGCTTGAAATTGTTGATTTCTCTTGAAATGGCAGTTGTATGTGGATTGATTATGGTTATTGCAGGTCTGAAATGTAAGGTTTTAGCTTTGGTTTTGGAGATTTCTGTGTTTGAACAAAATGGATCTATTTGGAGCTAGGATTTCGGATTTCGATAAATTTATTGTTATATTTGGAGTTGTCTTTGATGTATCTTGATAGATTAGAGTTACAAATGCTTGGATTTGAGTTGGGAGTTGTGATTTGGTAATTTCTTTCTATGAGTTTGATTGTTGAAATGAAGGCTGGATTCATGCTTAGGAGGTTGAGATTGACCAATGTAGCTGATTGGAATTATTTTTGTCTGTTGAATCGGATTTAATGACTATTTTGGTAATTTTACATTGAGGACTAAAAGTGATATTTTGCTTTTGGGGATTAGAACTGAATTTTGCATTATTTCGAGGGCTAATTTTGATATTTATAGAAATTTAAGGATTTATTAATGGTTTTGGAGTGCTGGGGATTAATTTGTAAATTTGGAATATTATGAGGACTAGTCTGTAATTTTTTGAAGGTTCGAGGACTAATGTGTAATATTACATCGAGGCTATATTTTTTATTACAGTAATGACTTTCATTCAAAATAGGTTTTTTGGGTGTTGTTCGAGAGTCTGAGTATGCATTTGCACTATCATGCATTTTGGTACTGCCACAATACTAGTACCACATTTTGCTTTGCTTCTGATATATTTGTTTCTAGTATATTTGTTTTAGCTTCCTTTTCTACTAGCACAATCAACCACCTACTAGTGGTGCTTGACTGGGTTTTCAGCTTTGAACACCAGGTGAATAGGATGGCAGCTTCAGACACATAACTTGTGTCTTCTAAACTCTATATGTTTTTGTTGTGTATGGCATTACTCCGAAATTGAAATGATTAATGGTTTGAATAATTAATAATCTGACTTATTTCATTATTAATACATAGTACTCTGTTTCTAATATTTAATATTTAATACTTATATATAAGGTATATATAAATATTTGCTTTCAGTAAAATAAATTATTCTCTGCATGATCGTCTGATATAAATATATACACTTGATATGGGGCACATGTGCTATGCAGGGTGAACATAGCCTTTGTTATACCAATGCGCAATCAAGGCCCAGTTACCATGGTTAGGTAGTAGCCGTGTGTCCAGCCAGACACATGTACTCTGTTTCTGAGTAGTTGCGGAGCCTACATTGTTTGTCTATATATCTATGTTTCTGGCCCCATATTTGTTTCTAATATATGGTATATGTAATACCTCGTCCGTTCCGGTCAGGTCGTGGGTAGAATCCAAATCGATTTATGTGGGTAAAGTGGCGTTGCGTGTGTGCAAAGCACGTAGGAGGCCATCTGTGTGCATTGCGGATGGCTTCTATGCGCATAGATTGACATCAGAGGGTCATCTACGTGCTTTCGGGAAAGTCCTCCAAGCGTAGATGAATGTCTGACCCGAACAGTGAACGTACCTACGCACGTCTGTGTGCGTTGGAGACGTCTGCGCACGTTGGATGTTATTCGTACTTGGACCATGAGCGAGCATGATGATCTACGTGCATAGCACTTGGTTGTACGCACGTTGATCCTTGATACTGCGAGGAAAAGGCCATCAGATCTGCCATCTACGCACACAGAGGCTCCGACTATGCACGAAGAGCATGGTCTATATGCGTAGAAGAAGGTACATCGCTCGTTGATTCGCTGATCTGGAACATTTTAGTTGCCACGTAGCATTTCCGTGTTGAGCGTTTGTAAATACCCCCAACCAACCCATTCACAACATTTACTCTCCCAACCACCGAAATTACTCTACATATCAGTTCTCTCCCTCTCCCATTGCTTTCCCATCCATTCTCTGGTAAGAAACATCTGAAATCCCTTACTTTCTTCATTTTCTGCCTTGCATTTACCCATTTAGGGTTTCTCCGAAAATGAATGATTGGCTCAGATCTGTTCATTTTGGTTTTACGAGAGTTAATCATTGTTAGATTAAGGATGTTTAAGGTTGGAATAACAAGATTTCAACTTCAGTTTTGGGAGATTTCCCGTTTGGATGAAATGGGTCAAATCTGAGCTAGGGTTCCAGATTTTTATGGATTTCTTGTTGAATCCAAATTCGTTTCTATTGTATAAGGTTAGAGCTAAGTTAGGAATGCCTTGATTTCAGTTGGGCTTGATGTTTGAACGGATCATTCACCATGGGTCCGAAAATCCGAATTTGAGGGTGAAGAATGTTGATGATTCTAAGTTGGTTTGTTGGATTTAATGTTAGATTCATGACTAGATGTCCATTATGGCATGTGTGTGCGGTCGATCAGTTGGGAATTGATCGAATTGGGAGATTTGCACATTTCGCATTCGATGTCATCGAGGTTTAGATGACGTTTGCATTACATGCATACATTCGGTATCGCCACAGTACCAACATCCTATTCTGATCAGTTGAATATAATTTATTTGTTTCAGCTTCTTGTGCCTGTCAGCACGACCAGCCAAGGAACATTGGTGCTTGATTGGAGTTCAGCTTGTCTACCAGGTGAGTGGGATGACAGCTTGAGACACATAGGCTGTGTCTTTCAGAAATTATATGTTTTGTTGTGTTCAGGCTATATCTGTAATCGGACTAATTAATAAGTGAAATCATAAGAAATCAGATTAAGTGAGATAAGATAAATTCAATTATCAGTATGGACATTAGTATATGTCCTTATCAGTATCAGTATTAGCTATCAGTGCATGTGTGTGTTTTCAGTATAATATATATATATATAATATGTTGATTTGGGACACTCAGCTACAGAGAGGCGTAGCCTATGGTATACTGTTGATCAGTTATATCTAGTTACTAGGATTGGTGGTAACCCATGTGTTTAAAATCACACGATATCAGTATATCCAGTTACCAGGTTAGGTGGTAACCCATGTGTCTAGGACAAGCACATGAGATCAGTTTACATCAGGTGGCGTTACCACATCATGTGATATCAGGTGGCTGAGTCCACATCAGATCAGTTTCATCCCTATCATATATTTAGTATATTGATATACGTATATGTATAACAGCTTGGATCTTATGCATGATGTATGTGTTTGCTTTGGGTGCGAACATTTTACAATGAGTTTCAAAGCTAAATATACGTAGAGTGTATATATATGTATTCAATATATCGCATGTGGTATTTGTGAACATTTTCAAAACGGTCTACGTGATGCACGCATGAGGCGGTATGAAGCGTTATCCCTCACTCAGATTTCTCACCCCCTCCCTTAAAATTTTTCAGGTGCTATTTGACTCAGCAACCATCCGGCATTCAGATACTCAGTGAGGCATCCTTGATTTGGTTAGTAGATGCCCTTTTGCTCGGGCTCGTTATTTTGTTAGAGCTCCTCACCAAATGCTTGTGGGTTACTGGGTTGCATTTTGATTTTTGGGACATTTACATTTCATCTATACAATTTGTACATGCATATTCATTGGATTATCATTTATGATATATTTTATTATATATGTGGTTGTAATCATTTTATACTCGTATGTATGCCAAATGATTTTTTTTGGGTAGTATATCTGTTATCCGAGGCTTGTGCGGGATGGATCGGGCTTCCACAGACGGTCCACCTCGTACACCATTCATGATCTGGAAATGGGTCGTGACAAAGGTGGTATCAGATAATTAGGTTGTCGCATGGTCTGGGTCATTGTGGAGCATAGGTATCCTTGATTGAGTTAGCTTGAATTGCTTCTGTATACCCTTCTAAGAGATTATGTGGTACTATGACAATCAATGTTGTTTGACATATGCATATGTGTTTGTTGTTTGGTATATGTACATATGGATCGAAGTGGTGGTCGTCGACCTCATGGTAGACATAGACGCGTGCTCGTGGAGGCCGCAAACCATTCTACAGCCGACCATCATGATTCTCACAGTGCGTCGGAGGTTGCTGCACCTCAGCCGATGCCTCAACAGCAGCAGCCACAGCCTCAGTTGGCACTTCAACAGCAGCTTCTTACTGCTCATCTTGAAATGCATATGACTCGAGTTTTTGATCGTATGGAGAGGGCTCTTCCTGGACAGGCAGCTGGGATTTCGCCAGTCCCTCCACCTACAGTGGCACTAGTTTAGCCACCAGTTCTGCCACCAGCAAAACCACCTATTTACCAACCTCAGCCCGAGGTAGCTATAGAGGTTGCTCAGGTAGTCACGCCTGTAACACCATGCGATAGAGTTGATACTTTGTTAGACAGATTCTTGAAGCTTACTACGCCTCGATTTTCAGGAAAGATGGGTGAGGATCCCCATGAGTTACTTACTAGGGTAGAGCGTTGCTTCAGAGCTCGAGACATCATTGGTGATGTCGATAGGCTCAGTGGTGGTTGAGTTATGAGATCAAGGGGTATGTTAACTGGACTGAGTTTAGAGATGAGCTCATCATATATGTCTTTCCTCGGAGTATTAAGGATAAGAAGGCAGATGAGTTCAACGATTTTCGTCAGGGTGATCAGCTATCAGTGACAGAGTATGAGGATAGGTTTAAGGAGTTGAGTATATACATTCCTCCTCAGTGCCAGGGAGAGAAAGATTTGGCCAGAAAGTTTCTCGATGGTCTACGATCCACGATCAGTAAGGTGGTGACGACTCTTGGGTTGAGCACGTGGGGAGGATAGTAGAGGCAGCCCGGGGTATGGAATACATGGATGACATGCATCCTTAAGGCTCTAAGAAAGCTAGAGCAGAAGGTGATTCAGGAGGCCAGCAGGGCCAGAGTCAGGGGACTCGTTGGTATAGGAGATATGAACATTTCTCCAGGAGTCAGAGTGCTCAGAGCTATAGTATAGCACAACCAATCAGACATGTCGGGGGTCAGAACACTGATCAAAGCTTAGTAGGTGATGCTAAGAGTTCTTTGCCTCGATGCGATACTTGTGGGAGGAGGCACCCAGGTGTGTGTAATAAAAGCCTGGGAAACTGCTACTATTGTAGCCAACCGGGGCACAAGATAGCTGATTGTCCTTGCAGATTGAGCGCAGAGCCTCAAACTAGTCAGGCCAGGGGTAGGGGCTCAGGCACAGCTAGTGCAGGTGCTGGAGAAGGCACAACAGGATTTAGGGGCCGTGGTCAGAGTACTCAAGGTAGTGGGCGCGGTCATGTCGGTCAGAGTAGTGCGGTGAAAGCAGGCCAGGCACGAATGTATCATTTGACTCGTCATGAGGCTCAGACCTCTAATGTTGTTGTTACTAGTACGCTCTCTCTTTCTAACACCCCTGCATATGTATTATTTGACACGGGTGCATCGCATTCATTCATTACCCCACCGTTTGCTGAGCAGGTCGGGTTATTATTGCATCAGTTGGACAGGTTGGTAGAGGTATCATCACCTCTGGGTAGCAAGCTATTGACTGATTTTGGAGTTCAAAATTGTGTGATCTCGTTTGAAGGGCGTGAGCTAGTAGATGATCTTATATTATTGGATGTAGGAGAGTTCGATGTCATCCTGGGTATGGATTGGCTTTTTGATTGGCATTCTACATTAGACTACTTTGCCAAGAGAGTATTTTTTCGACCGCCTGGGCAAACAGAGTTCTGCTACAAGGGTGAATGAAATAGTGTGGTATAGAGCTATGTGTCCGCTGTCAGAGCAGAAAGGATGATTCGCCGGGGTTGCAAAGCATGCCTAGCATTTGTACTCATTGAACCACATAGTTCAGAGTTGAGTTTGGAGGATGTATCGGTGGTACGAGAGTTTTTGGACATATTTTTGGAGGAGTTTCCAGGACTACCACTGGATCGGGAGATTGAGTTCGTCATTGCGGTACCGTATGGTACCGATCCGATATTAATTCCACCGTATCGGATGGCGCCAGTAGAGTTGAAGCAGTTAGAGACTCAATTGAGGGAGTTGTTGGACAAGGGATTTATTCAACCGAGCGTTTCACCTTGGGGCGCTCCGGTTTTATTTGTCAAGAAGAAACATGGGAGTCTTTATATGTGCATTGATTACCGACAGCTTAACAAGGTAACGGAGAAGAACCAATATCCACTTCCGAGGATAGATGATATGTTTGACCAGTTGTAGAGAGCACAATGGTTTTCTAAGATTGACTTGAGGTCGGGATATCATCAATTGAGGATCAGGGTTGAGGATGTTCCCAAGACAGCCTTCCGGACTAGGTATGGTCATTATGAGTTCCTAGTGATGTCGTTTGGCCAGATTAACGCACCAGCGACATTTATGGATCTGATGAACAATGTGTTTAGGTCGTACCTAGATCGATTTGTCATCGTCTTTATCGACAACATATTGATTTATTCAAGGAGTAGGGAGGAACACGATGACCATTTGAGGTCAGTACGGCAAACATTATGAGAGCGTCAACTTTATGCGAAGTTCTCAAAGTGTGGGTTCTGGTTGCAACATGTAGCATTTTTGGGACATGTGGTGTCCAAAGATGGTATTATGGTGGATCCAAATAAGATAGAGGCAATACTCCATTGGGAGAGGCCTAAAAATGTTAGGGAGATCTGGAGTTTCTTGGGGATGGTCGGGTACTATATGAGGTTTATCCAGGAGTTTTCTCGGATTGCAGCTCCTATGACCCGATTGACTCAGAAAGGGGTTAAATTTGTGTGGTCTGATAGATGTGAGGGTATTTTTCT
>CAODLS012504307.1:0-23595 GCA_948243855.1 Flueggea neowawraea
CAAAGTGAGTAGAAAAGCTTGATAAAAATCAAGCTCTCACTACACGATGAAAATATAGACTACGATGTGGCAATGGAGCATGAAGCTTGCGGGAAACCGAACGCTCTTTGTTGCGCACACACAGTGGAAAGTTGAGCATCGCACAAGTGTGGCAAGTGAAACCCCAAGTGGTGTTGTCATGAACACGACGTTTGGCAATTGAAACCCCAAGTGGTGTTGTCATGAATGCAACGTCTGACAAGTGAAACCCCAAGTGGTGTTGTCATGAACTCGACGTCTGGAAAGTGAAACCCTAAGTGACGTTGTCATGAATGTGACATGTGGCAAGTGAAATCCCAAGTGGTGTTGTCACGAATGTATGCGATAGTTTGTCTACTTGGAAACGATGAATTTTGCGCGTTCGATGATAACATGTTGTTGGGGACGGAAAAAGCCGAAGTGCTTCAAGAAAAGTCCTGCAAAAAATAATCAAATCAAAGTGTTAAAAAATTATTATTATTCTACGAAATTTGAAAAAAGAGAAAAACATAGATGAAACGGAGTTAAAAAAAAAAAGAGGATGGCATCAATGCAAATAGACGACTAATCATCCATGCAGAAGAAAAAATGGCGCATCGTTTGGTGTATGAGGGAGTGCGCGGTCGTCTGGTGGAGGTGAATTGCATACGACGTGTTGCTCAGTTGACGTTAGAAGCGTGAGCATTGACTGCGGACAAACTGTCGTTTGTTCCACTTAGATGACGTGTCACACGGGCAAGACGAAACGACAAGGAGCAAAACATGACGACTGTCGTTTGGACTAAGTTGCTATCGTCTGAGGCTTGGTTCTGTTGTTTCATAAGAACTGATGTCGTCTGAATAGAGGTCAAGTTGTCGTGGTTTGAATGGCGTTGTTGTCGTCCGAGCAGAGGTCAAGTTATTGTCGCTCGAGGCTTGCTGCTGTCGTTTAAACCGAATTAATGCTGTCTGAGCAGATGCAAGATGTGATGTTGTTTTGATCTGTCAGTCGTAGGAGGCGGTGCGTTTTGGTGATGTCGACGAGGAAAGTCGAGACGTTGTTGAGGAAAGGCGGTGCGTTTTGGCAGTGTCAACAAGTAGAGATGAGCATTGGGACGACGCCGTTGAGGAAGATGATGTGATTCGGCGGTGTTGTTGAAGAACGACGTCGTTGAGCAAGAACTCACAGCCCGACCGACCACCGCCTCCCAGAACGGTCCACCTGATGTCGCCACCATGGAAGGAGAAACCTGCAAAATAATCAAACAAAAGAGAAGATACACAACTGCAAATCGAAGAAAATCCAAACAGAAGAAGAAAATCAACAAAGCAAAAACGGAAGAAAAAGGAAAAAGAGAGAGAAGAGGAAGAAGGATGGAGACCGAATCGTAAGAAGAGATGGCAGGTAGCCAGATTGAAGGAATAGCTAAAAGCTCCAATGACCGGCGCAAGCAAATTGTAAGAATGATTGAAAGATTCGGATGGCTTTGTGGGAAAATAGAGGAAAATCAGTATTGATCGAAAAGGAAGGAAAGAAAAATCAAAATTGAAGGGCTTGATTCAATGGAAAATTCCTATTCAAGAATGGAATCGTGGAATCACGGAAAAATCAAATATGGAATTAAATTTAAAATAAGAAGGTGATTGATTCTGGAACAAAATTTGAAGTTGGTTGATAATGGAGTGCATGATTTTGTGTGTGAAACAATTAAAAGTGAAGCAAATCAGAGGCACCGAAGATTTGAATGAATAGAAACAAATCAAAATCAATAAGGATGAAGTGATCAGATTTGGAAAGTAATTAGGAGGGAGCAAATCAAATTATTCAATTTGGAGCAAATCAAGCAAGACCATAATGAAATCAAATTATTAAGGAAAAAAAATTTGATTGAGAGGGAATTTGCAGCCAAATTACGCAGAGGAATCTTGGGAGAGACGGTCCCGAGTTAATGTTAAAGAGTCAACTCGGTGGATGCACGACAAATATCTGATTGAAGAGCTGTAATTCTGGTAAATTATAAATTACTCCCCAGCAGAAAAAATAATTTCAGAAGGCACTTGTCCTAAAGATTCACAACAAAAGTCGACTTGCATTCGGAAGGAAGCATGTCAGATTTCTTACTCTTATCATCGGAAAGTCCGAAGAAAAAAGTAGGGAGCAATTAATGAGACATGAGAATAAAAACTTATTAAAATACACTTAATGTAAATAATTAAATTGAAACGTTACATTCTTCATTAAGAATGAACGTTACAAAGAGTTAATCCACCAACTCTGCACTTTATAAATAGTGATCAGAGTCAATTTGTCAAGGTAAACTTTATTTTCCACACACATTGTTACTCTGTCAAACTCTCTACTGACTTGAGCGTCGGAAACTTCCCGATGAGCATCCCGACCTCATTATTTCTTGTGTTTTCAGGTCTCAAATCGATGTTCACGATTTCTGAATATTCAAATATTCTTCTTTATTGTTGTTCATTTTCCGAGGCAACAACAATTGTAAAGCGAAATTAAATTAAATATAATATTTTAAGGAGCCAAATAGAGAATAATGTTGGACATACTTTTGCCTACTTTGGTGCTTGGTTCCACACATGCACCAAGTAAATAAACAAGTAATATCTCTTTAATATATTAAATGACTTATTCCTTCACTCTTTTTTTAACTAAACCTAAACTAACCGATGAAGTTGATGATGGAGAATGGAGAGGTTGACGGTGATGGTGCAGATAAAGCATGATAGGTTTTTTAGTGAAAAAACAAATTGTTTTATACTACATAATGCCTTAGTGTATTTGGTGACATTGTAGCAGTGGGTTCTACAATTCAAAATCATCTAAAATAACAAGTCAATCCCCAAATAGAATGCCACACATTCGTTACACAAAAAAATTAAATAAATATTTAACTGATGATAGATTTGTTCCACATAATTTAGTTTGTGTACACTTAATGCACAATTCGCTTGCAATGTTGTTAATAGATGTACACTTAGTATAGAATTTGCCTACAATATTGTCAATCAGCGTACACTTAGTATTAAATGTCATCCATGCACAAAGTACAATAAGCCTCGACAAACTTGTGTGATTGTAATTGTCTGTAATTCAATCAGTTTAATTACACCGGATAACTTAGCAACCTGACTAAATTTGCAATAAAAAGATCTTCATTCAATGTATCTCATTCAGTCACATCTAATGAGGCAAAATGAGTCACTATACCTCATGCAATTAAGGTGGTTGTGTAACCCTGACCTACTTAACATTCGGAGGATTACGTTGAACTTGACACATAAATTTAGCGATTGTTAATTGTATTTCCACAACATTTTTTATAATTGTTGACAATGTAAAATTTGTGAAATGCATCCTATACCATCATACAAATTGGTGGATTTGTCAAATAATCGTCCACTTTGCACAAAATGTATAGCAACCTATGCACGTTGGGAGTGAATCAACTAACAATGACTACAAAATGAGCACAAAACACATACATATGCATAGGACATATACATAATATGTTATTGAAGTCAATAAACTACAAGATTATAAAAAAATGGTTAGATGAAAACTATGAAGTTTAGTTAATTCGATTTTGATATTCAAAAATTGATATTTTTAACAAAAAAAATTGTATTAAAACTTTTATTTTTTATTAATGATTCTAAGTTATGCTTTCAATTTAATTGATTATACTCCATTAGTAAAACACCGAGATTGTTCATAAAAAAATTCGAATGTACACTTCCTCTTATATTTCAAGTTAGAAGCATGTACAATTGACTCAACTCATACAAGTTTAACTAGATTCTTGTTAAAACATGTGCCTTTGGCATTATAACGAAAAATTAGTTGACCTTGATTGAATAATCTCTAATCATTTGCTTCATCTCGACATACGTTATTTACAAACAACCCAAAAGTGAAGAACATAAACCTCGGAATGGTTCGATCACATTTGTAGGCGGTGGCCAAAAGAGAGAGGTCCAAAGGACGCCTATCACCCCAATGCCAATTCCACATTTGCCCTTAGGGTTAGGGTTTCGTCCCACGCTGTCACCCATCGTCGTCCGTCTGTCGGTAACATTGACCCCACCTCCTTCAATTTCTGGCTCTGTCACTGCTGGTAAGGTTATCTAAAAGCGATTGTGAAGGTTGACATAGTGTTTTCTCCAATGGGGAAGGTCTTGAACAAGAAGTTGTCCTCAATAGCATACCTCTTCACATGCATAACTTGCATGGCAAGTATATCTAATAATTCGGTTCACTAACTTCAAGACACACCATATATTTGTTGATTTAACCGGGATTTTAATCGATTTAGTAAAATCTTGTTGAAATGCTATATTCTAAAACGTAATCGCCTTTGTACCATATAAGCATTATATGTCAATTTTTACAAAGGTCGGATTACAAAAATATATGTGACCAATATGTGGCCACCCAAACATAGAACATTGTTGATTTGAGCCCGATGACATTGTCATTTGGGAGGACAAGTGTTTGGAAGGAAATTAACATCAATTAGGTCCATATTCGATTCCCATGTCAAATTGAGAGTCATGAGACATAGGAAAATATTTACGTTTTTAACTATTCTTTCATGCAAATCTTGGATTAACATGCGAATTGACAATGTGAATATCTGTACCATGTTAACGGCATCCTCAATGGAAATAGTTTGATCCAATACCACATCAACATTCTATTAAATTGTTTCTCATTAAATTATTTTTTTCTAATAGTTTAGGCTATCATTGAACTTTGTAACGAGACATACCATCATTCTACTTCTTATTTAATCTTCCTTTAAAATATATATTACAAAAAAGTATTTTTTTTATAAAAAAAATTAGTATTAATAATAAGTGAGAAATGATATGTTCTACAAATAATATGATAATCTATTAGTAAAAAAAATAATTATTTTAACTATAAAAAATACTATTTCATTCAAACAATAAAAATAGCCATAAAAAATATGTTAATGACTTAATTAAATAAATTTTGTATTTTTTTATAATATTATAGACAAAATAATGGAGGTAAATTGTAAAAAAAATGGGACACCAATCATGTTTTGATTAAAAAATTTTTAAAAAAAGTACTTATGCATTTGACATTTCAATGCTTGGACCATAGACCATGGTTGGAGATGCTCTTAAGCAGACCAACTTTTTATCTAGTGTACCCCTACAATATGCACTGTTCATGTTTTAATTACTTGTGTGTCACACAAGTTTTCTGCCTGACACTGCTTTCTCTTTCTATATATATAATTGTGTAGTAAAATATTATATATAATAGTATAATAAAGAGCAATTATTAATACCATACAACTTTAGTTTAAAGATTTAGAGTTTAGAGTTTAGGTAATACTCTCACAATCGATATTATATCTCGAAAATTAAATTTATAAACCTTATAAAATATTTCTTAAAAACTTGATAAGAATTCAATATTATAATTACGTGAAAACCATGATAAGTTGATAACTTAAATGCTTAATTGATATTAAATGAATTAAACATACATTGCAGACATATCAATTTTTTTTCCAATTATATGATGCATAAGAACTGTTGTATGACAAATATGTTATGGACTTATGGTTACTGTAGACTTTCGATGTTTGTTGTTGTATTTTATTATTGTTATTTTAAATTAGAAAATTTGAAAGAACTGATAAATGGATAAATGAATACCTTGTAGATAAGGATACAAATACAAAATTTCATACCATGAAGGTACAAGTAAAGATATAAATATAGGTTAAAGTGTTATATGTTTGGATAACGATTTTGTCATATCTTATCCCTACCCTACTTATTGTTATTCCTACACTATTTAATTTGATTTCTTTTAGAAAGGACATTTCATTTTTTTTTTCAAAGGGAATTGGTGGTTTTATTTCAGTAACTTTGTTCTTCCCTAAGCCATGCATAAATTGGCTCAGGGGGGTTACAAAATACATCGGCTGGCCAGTTGCCTGGTCTTACATTTTAGCATACAAATTTGCTATTCCATTTTCTTCTCTTTTAATCCAGCGAATCTGACAAGAGGCAAACTTGTGTGAGATTTGTTGAATATGCTGCACTAAAGCATCCACCTCCCACCTGCTAGGCACTTCCAAATTCTTTTAAAGCTTGAATAGCACTTCTTGAATCAGACTCCACCTGGATTTTGCTCCATCTGTTCCTCAACGCCAATATCATTGCCATCCGAATAGCTTACATTTAGCAGTAAGCACTCCTTGACTTTTCCTAGCTGCAATCCAGTCAACAACAATTCCCCTGGCATCCTTAGCTATAACAACCATACCAGATACACATTCATGAGCATTGAAAGAAGCAACACAATTAATTTTGATTGTCCCTAGATTTGGCTTAGCCCACTTGTTAAATGGATGTCAAGCTCCTGTTATCTGCACTGGTTCCTCCATCCATAGAGATTTTTTGCATGTGAACTACAAATTCACTGATGAACCTCAACGTTCGTCGTGGTTCTAGACTAACTCCATCTACAATAAAACCATTTCGCATTTTCCAAATAAACCAACTCATTGCAACACAATATTCCCCTAGCCTTCTTGCGGACTGACAACTTAATTTATCAATGGTCTTCCACCATTGATTAAAAGTCATTGCACCAATACAATCCATATGAGCAGAAAGGTTGCATCCAAACCAAACAGGCCGTGTATCGCTACAGTGCAATAGCATATGAGTTATTGTTTCATTTCTTTGGTGGCACAATCTGCACTGAGGAGAAGTAGTTAACCCCCTTTTGTACAAATTTTCTTGTGTTGGAATGGCATCAACCAAGCAGCTCCAAAGAAAATGTTTAAGCGTCGGAGTTAATTCTAAACCCCACACCCTTTTCCATACCTCAACATCTTCATTTTGCCAAACCGTCATGTGATGGCCTCGTCTACTAATTTCAGCTCTCTTTGATAGTCCTGTAACATGACTTAATTGTGAAAATCCCTTTTTTTCTCAAAATGCTATACTATCCTGTCACACGCTGACTGGTATTTTCTCAATCTCCATAGCTTCTCCTCTCGTGAAAATGCTATTCAATTTCTCAGTATCCCAAGTGTTGCTGTCTTTAGTCATTAGATCAGTCACTAGATTAAGATCCATCCTTCCTTGCCTAGGAGAAAAAACACGAAAATTGGGCAGAGTGGAACCCATGGAGTCTCCCAAATCATCACTTGCTTGCCACTGCCTACATTTCATCTTAATCCCATATCCAGTGCTTCTCTCCCCCACAAGATGTTCTGCCATACCGAGGATGAAGTTCTAGATGTTCTTGTCGCCATGAAATTTTCGCTAGGAAAGTATTCAGCCCTTAAAAATTTAACCCACTACGCATCCGGATTCAACAATATTCTCCAAGCAATCTTAGCAAGCATAGCCTGATTAAAAAATTGCATCTTCCTAAGTCCCATTCCACCACTCTTCTTGCAGAGAGTCATTCTTTGCCATCCCACCCAATGTGTGGTGCATTTGTCAATATCGGTGCCCACTAAAACTTCCTTATCAACTCCTCCACTTTATTTAGAATCCCAATTGGTAACCGAAACACCGACATGGCATACGTCGGCAAAGCCTGAATTACTGCTTTGACTAGTATCTCCTTCCCCGCATGAGATAAAAGTTTCTCCTTCCATCTTTGAGCTTTCTTTCTAATCCCCTCTATGATGAATCTCATGGCTTGAATTTTTGACTTTCATCCACATAGAAGGCAAGCCAAGATACATCTCCTCCCCCTTTGTCTCTTTACAGCCCAAAACTTCAAGTATCCCCTTCTTTAGGTCAGCATTCACTTTCGAACTAAAGAAGGCACTTGATTTGTCAAAATTCACTTTCAACCCCGCTGCAAGACCAAAGTCCTGGAGTATAGCTCTCCACGTCTCTACTTTTTAAATTAGCTTTAGCAAAAATTATTGTGTCATTTGCAAACATTAGGTGGGTTAGTCTAGGACATCTAATATTCAATTGAGAACCATACACACTGCCAGCAGCTGCAAAAGAATCAACATATCTGGTAAATGGCTACATCACTAGCAGAAACAAATATGGAGAAAGGGGGTCACCCTGTCTCACCCCCCTCGAAGGAGAGAACTCCAGCCCTTCCCCATTCACTATAATGGAATCCTTGAATGTAGTAATTAATGCACTCAGATACGCATTGACACCAAGTCCTGCTAAACCCTAGCATTTCCAAAACTTTCATCAAAAAGTCCCATTCCACACAATCGTAAGCTTTGTACATGTCCAGTTTGAATGCCACACTCCCAATCCGTCCCTTTTGCTTCCTCATTTTATTTAGGCATTCATGAGCTACTATGATGTTGTCCTGAATGCACCTTCCAGGAACGAATGATGTCTGTTGTGGAGAAATTATTCTCGATAGAAAAGGCTTCAATTGCAGCACCATTACCTTAGAAATAATTTTGTAAGCAACATTACACAATGAAATAGGCCAGATTTGAGTTTGTTTTTTGAATATAAGGAAACTGTAAAACCCGACACGGAAAATGTTGTCGTATAGACCGAATTCAGAATAGTTAAATATCGAAAGAAAATATTAAGATTTTTTTTTGCCAATAAAGAAAATATTAAGATGCCGAGTAATTTAATTGAAAAGCTAACCATTAATTGTAAATAACTAACAAAGTGACCAGAATTACTATAACAGCGTTTGTTCAAACCAGACTATATGATACAATCACACCCGCTTTATTGTAGCTAAATCTTTTCTTCAGATTTGAAGATTACCGAAATTGAATCCTTCAAGTGGAAAAGAACAGGTCACAGGTGCAACATCATCCGAAGACCACCAACCAGAATCAATGCATTAATGCATTATTGACAGTGTCATGGTTCCTGAAGTTGATAATTTTGTTGTTTGCTTTTGCAATAATTTCTTTTCCTTGTTGGTCATGTTAGGCAAAACAAACTAAGCAACAATGACAGTGATCGATAGAGTCGGCAAAAAGGGATTTAGATAATTCACATAATGACCTTACGCACATAAAGTAATCAACTATGGTTGTGGATTAAACTAGCGATTGTTTTGATAATAAAGTTTCACTCTAAATATGCAATCACCCTTTAATTTGTAGCCTTTCAATTTGAATGATTGAATGATTTGACCATACGAAACAAAATATAATCGGACGGAAAATAAAATAGAGTTCATTGTTTTTTGATGGACTCGATTTGTCAAACATTGGACCTTAAATGATAGTCCATAAGATTACCTCTGGACCTCCCTTCCCATTCACTGGCTTGGTCCAATTCACGTCACCTCTTAATTTACACATCAACATTCAAAATTTCATGCCAATATAATCAAAACAAAGACACAACAAATAGTATTCTTAACAAATTAATTAAATCACTCAAGTCTCAATTCAGATTTTGAAAATTTTAAGGCATTCCTTGGCGATTAATGGCGTCAGTGGCGGTAGCTCCAGCATCGGAGGACACAGCACCGCCAGAAAGCGTCGGCGCATCAGTGGCACCAGCACCACGCCCTGGTTTAGGCTCGAGATGGCCTTGAGTTCCATACCCTTTTTGCTTGTAATCCTCCAAGTCCGTGTAATTAGTGTAAGGACTGTCCTTCAACGGAAGACCCTCATAGAGGTCCCTCTTGTCTTCACGGATGGCAGTAGATCCTCCTGCATTTTTCTCCATCTGTTGCTGGCGTGAATCTTGATTCTTGTCCATTTCTCTCACAGCTTGTTTCCACTTTGCTTCTTGCATGGTTACAGAAAACTTGAGCTTATGTTCTGTTTTGTTACTTGCTAAGGTTGTGCCAAATGTAGGATACGCGTCTTGTTTTTGTGTTTGTTGAGTCTACGTGTCAAGTTGTAACCATGCAGGTGGACCAAATCAACGTGAAGTTTGGACCCATTAAAGGGTTTGCTGACATATCTGCAAGTTTTTCTCTGAATTAGAGGGTGAGATTAGATTTGACTGACCTCGTCTGGTTCTCTGAAGTATTTAATAGAGGCAGAGCTACATTGGCTTTGAACTTGCGGTGTACTAATTCTTAACAAAAGGAACAGAATAATAGCAGGGCACTAGCATTAATGGTGCAGATTGTTTTCGTAGCTTAAAATTTAAATTGCTTACTTTTCATTTTTTTTCTTTAATTATGTAATTAATTAAATATATCAATTTAACACTCTGTTTTGTTCTTTCATGTTTCCCTTTCCTTCTCAGAGAACAACATCAAACACATTCGAAACATCCAGTTCTTTCATTATTAGCTGGATTTAACAAACAAATTTGCACATTTCTCTCCTAACTCCTCTATTTTTTCCTTCGAAAAAAACCCTTTCTGATTAATTATAAGTAACAGCTATTGGACTACCAACAATGTATTTCCCATCAGTCCAAACTAACCGACCAAACTCATTAGTATTACTCGGCATTGATCTTGCTGTGAATGCCACCGTATACGATTTCTTCTCATTGGCTTGACTAAAACTCAGAGTTGCAGGCTCCACCAGTACCTTCACTCCTGCAAATTGTGAAACTGTAACCTTGTATGTCCCTGGAGGTCCAACGTTAGTGACAGTTCTGGTGTACTTAGCCACCCCACCACCTCCTCCACTTACAGTATCAAAATTGACAGCGAATGATGGGTAATTGAGATCTGTCACGCTGTATTTCTTGCCTGCATCACATGTGAATTTCCTTCTCGCAAGGCTCGTGATCTGTGATTCGGTATAGTTCAATGCGCACACGAAAGCCAAGTAATCATCAACCGTTAGATCATAAATAAGGCCTGGATTGATGGCTGATACCGGATCCACGTGTCCGGCTCCATGATCAAACGGCGTGGAGTCCTTCCCGGTAGCAACATCTTGGAGTTTCTGCCCATTCTTGTAAGTCACATAAGCAGTGGTCATTAGGGCTGACCTGATTGCGGCAGGGCTCCATTCAGGGTGAGCTGCCTTGACCGATGCCGCTAGACCGCTGACATGTGGGCAAGACATTGAGGTTCCTGAGATAATGTTGAACTCCACGCGCCTGGAATCCGTTGCCAGGCCGGTCGGACCAACCGAACCAGCCCATCCAGCTAAGATGTTGACACCAGGAGCGATAATGTCCGGCTTCAGGATATTCGGTGTTATAGTGTTGGGTCCTCTGGAGCTGAAAGCTGCAACCACCGGAGACGGCTGAACATCCACTTTAGTCCCTTCAAACATGATGTTAGCAGTCGGGGTCGGATCCGAAAGCAAGTAACGCTTAATTGCATTGCCACTCTTTTCACCCACAGTAGAAGCTGGCAACAAGTGAGCATCACCCACCAGTTCCTCGCCGTTAGCGGCAGTGTTAGCCAAAACCATACCCAAACCACCGGCAGCCTTCACAACCGCTCCTTTTTGAACTCTAGCATTAACTCCACGGTCACACATAACAATCTTCCCCTTCACTTTCTCTGGAATCAAAGTACCCATCATGCATAACTTTCCGTTAGTGGCGTTACTAGCATTGCCGGCGTAAACAAACGGTAACATCTTCCCCGGTAACGGAGCTCCTTTGTAAAGACTAACACCGGAGTAATTAAAGCCGTTTCCGAGGCTGACAAAAGCAGGAAAATCACGGTCCAAAGTGCCAGCACCAACGGTTGTAATCCATGGAGCTACATTTGACAAACTGTAAGGACTGGGACCTGAATTCCCGGCGGAACATGAGACCAAAATGCCCTTCTCCATAGCCGCAAAAGCTCCAATTGCAACGCTGTCCCTGTAATAATCAGACATGCCACCACCGAGTGACATTGACAATACGTTAACACCATCCGCAATAGCCTTGTCCATAGCCGCCAATATATCAGAACTAAAACACCCACCAAGCCAACACACCTTGTAAACCGCCACCCTGGCCCGCGAAGCCATTCCACGCGCCTTCCCTAGCGCGTAGCCAAATAAACTGACGCCTGGTACCTCTGAACCACCCACCGTTGAGGCTGTGTGGGTCCCGTGCCCATCATCATCACGTGGTGATTTGCATTCTTTTGAATCATCAATGGGTCCCACCGTGGCTTCATACCCATTTGCGAAGTACCTGGCACCGATTAGTTTCCGGTTACAGTTATTGGAAGTGAAATTCGTACCCGATTCGCACGCGCCTTTCCATGACCCAGGCATGGGTCCCATGCCGGTATCCGAGAAACTCTTGACCTCCGGCCACACTCCTGTGTCCAAAATTCCGATAACGATGTCGCCCATTGAGTCCGATGCAGGGAAAACATCGGCGTTCTTGTCAAGGCCGAGAAAGAGAGGGGTCCGGGTGGTGTGGAGCTCATAGCGGGTTTCAGGAAGAACCGAAAGGATTCCGGGTCGGGCTTGGAGGGTCCGAGCTTGTTCCGGGGTTAGTCGAGTAGCAAACCCGTGGATGGCATTGTCATAGGTGTAAAGGATTTGGGCGGAGTCAGAGACGGACTTGAGGGAGGAGTCATACCAGTGAGAGTGGTGGGAGAAAGTCGCCGGCATCTGGGAATTGGACATGTGAACTATGTAAGTTTGGGGGGCCTGCGGGGTGGTGGAGGTGGACACGTGGCAGAAACCCAGAAAGAGGAGGAGGAGGGTGACGAAAGGTGTGAAAGGTTGCATCTTGATGGTGTGAATCAGAGATGGGGGAGTGGAGATGGAGAATGGACGAGGAGGAGAGTGTGGGTTTAATAGTGTGGTGGTGAAGAAAGAGGGTGTGGTTTCTCTTATGTGCATGATTGCTTCAAGACAACTTTTTCAGAGTTTGTGTTTTTTTTCCCTTTTTTTTTTCTACTAATTTTAATTCTAAAATAATATTTTCAGCAAAATAATATATATTTATAAGAATATTTTTTAATTAATCTAGTTTTTTTTTTCTGGATTGAAATGTTTTGGATTATATTGAACTAGATAAAACGAAAACTATCCTCTCATATATAATTGAGAACTTATTTGGAAGAGTAGATTAAATTTTGTAGGTTTTATATAATTAATTTTATTAAAATATGTATTTTTTTATTTTTTCATCATTTACTCATTATTAATTGATACAAAACCCATAAAATATATAAAACATACAAAACCTATTCTTCTCCCAAACGGTTTTATTCAAATCAAAACTCATATATTTACCAATGAATTATGGGTCTAGTGACTAGTAATTGATTCTGGATAAAGAATTTAAATTTTAGAAAAGTCAACCAAATAATCTCAACCAGTCTTTGTACAAACTCTTACGCCAAAATTATATTGTACGATGATGTCAATAAAAATTATCCAATATTTTGAAAAAAAAATTTCGTTTCTCATTGTGAGTGAATGAATGGCTAATAGTAATTAGTAATAGGTAGGATTGATCACGGGTTGGTTTGGTCAGTTATTTGGCCAAATCGCCAAACCGAATCAATTGGATGGTTTGAAAAATTAGTGAATCAAATCGAACCACTTAAAATTGGTTCGGTTCGGTCAGTTCTATTGTTTGGGCTGAATATTTGGGGCAAAACAAAATATGGTCAAATTCATATTATTTTTGGCTGTAATGAACTAAATAAACTTGAGTGAATTCTTATAAAATCTATACTAAGACGAAACAAAGTCTAAAATACGATCAAATTGAATGATTCAACCACAAGTATATGTAGTTACGAGTGAAGTGGGTTACTGGTCTAGCTATGCTTGACAGAAATGAGGTTGATAAGTATATATGGTTAGGGCTTTTTAGGTATGGGGTATGTTTTATCTGTTCAGTTCGAGTTTGGTGGTTTTTGAAATTTCAAAACCAACAACTGAACGGAACCCTTTGGTTTGACAGAGAGGCCATCCACCAACCTAACCAAACCTGTCGGTTTATCACCATTCGGTTCGGTTAGATCAGTTGGTGGGTGGATCGATCGGTTTGGTGGTTTTTTGATCAGTCCTAGTAATAGGTGTTATGGCTAAGCTTTTGTCACGTGCTGTCTTTAGTTTGAACTATTTTTTATTTTTTGCTCTTTTGAGAAGGCTTTTTGCAGAGTTTCGTTTCGTTTCTTTTCTTTTTCTGAGAAGGCCTTTCGCAGAGTAGGGAAAAGAAGAATAAGACCTTACTCGTTGGTTGGTGCATGCAAAAGTCTATCCGCAAGAAACCAAATAATCACCAAAAGAATCCAACTTTTTTACAGCTTGGTTTTTGTTTATATATAAGATCTTTGATGTTGCACGTTCATTATAAAGTGGTCTATAATGGTGTTCATTGAGTGGTAGATTAAGGGTTCTTTTTTGACAAAAAAAAATAGTTAGTCACTTAGAGTATTAGAATATTAATATTTTTTTTATTTTTAATATATGTTTTGTTTAAAATTTGAATTTTTGACTTTTTTCTAACATTTAAAGTTCATTTAAAATTAACATACTAATGATTAAACTAAAAATTTGTTAATAATTTAGGATAATTTGCATATTAAGATGTGCATACCATTTCCAATGATTTATTTGTTGAAAGCGCATATCAATTTTTTATTTTAAAAAATCATTTTCCTTCACCTCAAGGATGGCACGTTTTTGCATTAGCTAATTCATCATCTTGTAAAGGATAAAATGATAAATTTTAAAAATATACATTCCATTCATCTCGAATTGGTAGGTCTCCTTTTTATTTCAGATGTTTTAAAATATAGGACTACACCTATTTTTTGCTATCATTTATTGATCAAATATCATTTTTATTTTTCATAAACGATCAACAAATTAATGATATTTAAGAGTATAGTTTTGTGGGTTAAAAAAATAAAAGAAATTAAAAAACTTTGCTAACGCGCTAATATTTCATTTCGAAAAAACACGCTAATATTTAAAACGTTACTATTAAACTTTATTGTAGAAAAAGGAGCAAGACCTTAAAATTCTGGGTCCAATTTTAGGATTTTAGCAAGCTTTTTAATTTGTCTATTTGCGTTGTGATAATTTTGCCGTCATTCGAAATTGATAATTGTGAAGAATGGCCGGTATCTTCACTCTTACGCGTTTTGGTTCACGGGTATTTGTCTTATACCCCTTTACTTTCTAATTTCCGCCTTGGTTAGTGGGAGATTTTCTTTTATTCTTTTTCATTTGAGTAAAATTTAACACTAGTGGTTTTTAAAAATTCAAGATTTTTAGGACTGTGGGTCCCTAGATCACATGCACTTTTTGGATGTTGTAGGACTATTCGTAACTTACGGTTTTTGAAGTCGTTCCGTGAGAATCTTACTCAGCGTTTTTATTATTATTTTATTAAAATTCTCAGTTCTTAGCCTCTCAGTTTTTTCATCCGTAATCCAATGGCTATTTTAAGAGTCTTGCGGGACGCCTATTCAACTTTCCACTAAACACAATTTTATTTTAATTCCGTTAGAGTAAATTTGATCGTTGGATCAAAACAATCCAAATATCAGATTTTGATTTTCAAAAAAATGGGTCCCGTGCCTGACAATGTAGTTTATCATCTCACAGAAGGACGAACTACCAGACCGAAACGCGTTGGGGAGCTAGGAACGGGGACAACCTATTTCAATTCTTACTTCTTCCGCCTCATAACAATAACAATAAATGATTTCAAAAAAAAATTAATAATAATAATAACAATAAGTAAATTTTTCTTTTTTATTCATTTTAAATTTTAAATTTATTTTTTAAAAAAGTAATAATTATTATTTTATTTTATTATATTATTTTTAATATATTAAAATTATATTATTAATTATTAAAATATAATTTTAAAAATATTATTAATTTTTTTAAATTTAATTATCAATCAATTTTTGTAATTTATATAAAAATTTAATAAATTTATATTTATAAGAAGGATGAAATATTAATTAGTGCGTTAATCATATTCGTTGGATATAATTACTTTATCCAAGAAATTAGTCCACATCATCTACTTTTTAATCTCACACTAAAAGACACACTCATTACTAATTTGGAGAACATCAAATCAACCCCAAAAGTACAAATAGTACAATCAGTCAGTCCATATTTTAAGGGAGGACTTTTCAATCTCTTAAATATATCTAAATTCCCAATTTGGTCCTTTGTAATTATAGGATATCCCTTAAATCCAGAGACGCATGCTTGTCTATGTGCCACACAAAATCTATATTTCCATTTGGGATCATTGACTTTTCCACCTTCATCGCTAACCCATTGATCTTAAATCACCAATTACGTCACCCCTCAACAAAAACATATCTTCATATGGACCTCCATTGCATCATACTCACGACTTCTTTCATAGTTTTCCCTCATATTATTATTTTAAGAAATTCTTATTTTTAGTTGTACGATAGTGATGACGAGAATTTTGATAGGTTATTTTTTCAAGCAATATATGATTGTAGTTGAAATTTACGAGTTTATATCGAAACATATTTGTTATTATTGTATGAATAATAAGAAATGAGAGTGTAAAAGTTATGACAATAATATCAATGAAGAGGTGAATCTTAGGGAGATAGTGGCACAAATAGAAGAAGAAATAATTTAAAATTCTACAATGCAGAGATGTAAAATAAGTATGATATTCTTGAAAAAGTTTACAAAATATAGTTAACATGGACCAATTAAGATAATTAGCACATGTTTAGGAAAACTAAAGACTAATTTTCTAACTGAGGTACTTATTTGTTACTAGTCTGTGTTCTGGGGGACTGTTCCAAAGTTTTTCTTTCACAAATTCTTGGGACGGGAAAGCGGAACCAGATTCTGCGACTACTTACGAACCAATTAGTAGCCTTTCAAAGCTACTTCACAACCTTACTAATTAAATTCTAATCGACGTAATCATCAATCAATCATATTCATGCATGTAACTTCAAGCACTCCAAAGCATTAATATCTCCCACCATATTCGTCCATTACTTCATACTAAGCTTCTAGTTATCTGGTGCTGCCATGAGATTTAGGTTTAATTAAATCAAGATAATTGATGTTTCAACTTACTATTTGAGTTTATTAACAATTACAACAAAATATTTCAAATTTACAGTTCAAGATGGATTATAGATTCCAATTTTATCAGATGGGACATGATAGATTATAGATTGTGTAGGGGTAAATTTAGTAAATGCCACAATGAAAAAGTCAAAAAATTAATGCGTGTTTTCGAAACTTTAAGATGCTTAAACAATATGACAATATGCTTATTTTACAAACAAACATTCATACATTTACAGTTAGACGTTCTAAATTCGAATCTTGATAGAAATAAGATGTAAAAAATTGATTTGAACTTTCGTTCACTCCTCTACATTTAAAAAAAAATAAATTAAAATAATAAACAAACAAAATGTAAGACTTAAGATTAACATATTGTCAATTAATTATTATTTCATGGTATGAAGATGTGTAAATATTTCATTATAAGGAAATGAGAAGTTAATTAAATTAGTTTAACAACCCTCATGTCACAACATGAAGAGTCATATTAAAGTAGATGCAAGTCCCCAATGTGGCTGGCAGTAAATAAAACTCATATGGATTATGATATGTATATTGTTGATGATGCTCAAATACCATATAATTAATTTTTGTTTTTGAATGAGACATAATTAAATTTCTCAATTGTCTCCAATGAGATGGACAAGAAGATAATGGTCATTAGGGCATCTATTATGGGGGCATGCCATGTGGGCATCCACTTCCATAGGGGAGTGGATGACCAGTTGAGCGGGATGTTATTGAACATCTCGCTCAACTGGCCCCACCTGACAGCAACAACGGTCATTTGATCGTTGCTGCACTTTTTTTTTTTAATTTTTCTATTTTTTATTGTTGGAATTTTTTTAAAATTCATCTATAAATAACTCTCTTTTACATACAATCTCACACTCATTTTCAATCACTTTTCTCTCTTCTTCTACAAAAAAAAAATACAAACTCAATTGCAATTGTTCCTTTTTTTGTCAAATGGATCCAAATGAAAATTAATTTTTTCCCCAAAATCCAAATTCAAGCAATACTCCAAATTATCAAAACCATTCATATGGTTTTTGTCCACCTAATTTACTAAATTCTGTAAACCTACCATACTCATTATATCCATAAAATTTTTCGCCCTTTCCACCTTCTCAAAGTTCTCAAAATTTTCCCAAATGAAATTAAAGGAGGGGCATGTTATGGGGGCTTAATGTGATATTGTATTACAATGTGCCAATAAATGAGCAAGTATAACAGTTCTTGTGTAAATATTTCGTTATAAGGAAATGAGAAGTTAATTAAATTAGTTTAACAACCCTCATGTCACAACATGAAGAGTAATATTAAAGTAGATGCAAGTCCCCAATGTGGCTGGCAGTAAGAATATAACTCATGGATTATGATCTGTATATTGTTGATGATGCTCAAATACCATATAATTAATTTTTGTTTTTGAATGAGACATAATTAAATTTCTCAACTGTCTCCAATGAGATGGGCAAGAAGATAATGGTCATTAGGGCATCTGTTATAAGCCCCCATAACATGCCACGTGGGCATCCACTCCCATAGGGGAGTGGATGACCAGTTGAGTGGGATGTTATTGAACATCCCGCTTAACTGACACTACCTGAAATGATCGTTGCTGCATTTTTTTTAATTTTTCTGTTTTTTATTGTTGGATTTTTTTTTTAAAAAATTAATCTATAAATAACTCTCTTTTACATACAATCTCACACTCATTTTCAATCACTTTTCTCTCTTATTCTACAAAAAAAAAATACAAACTCAATTGCAATTGTTCCTTTTTTTTTGTCAAATGGATCCAAATGAAAATCAATTTTTTTCCAAAATCCAAATAAATACTCCAAATTATCAAAACCATCCATATGGTTTTTGCCCAACTAATTTCCCAAATTCTATAAACCTACCATACTTATTATATCCACAAAATTTTCCACCCTTTCCACCTTCTCAAAGTTCTCAAAATTTTCCCAATTTTCCACCATATCCATATTTTTCTCCACCTAATTTTCACAATAAAAAATGTGAAAATATTAGCTATCCATATTGTCCATCAAATCTCCCAACTAGTCCACTATTAGATGTGGCATCTCGTACTTCAAATACCTTTAATCCATGCTCATTTTCTGATTCTCAAAATCCCTCCATATCAGTTCCACCACAAATGGAGAATTTTAATTTGAATGCACCTCACAATGTAGATGTGGTTGAAAAGCGTCAAGCATGGAGACCAGAAGACGATCAAATGATCGTGAAAGCTTGGACTACTATTTCAAGTGATAGTGTCATGGGAAATGATCAAAACCTGAAGGCTTTTTGGAGGAGGATTGCTAATTATTTCAACAAGCACAGAAAATCTAGTCCTGAGAGAACACTTACAAGCGTGAAGCAACATTGGTATTGGTTGCTCCCGCAAGTTAATGAATTTAACCAATTGTACAATCGATTGTTGGGTGAGCATCGAAGTGGTTGGAGCGACGACCAAATTAAGCAGCATGCTCGTGAAGGATGATCCAAAGTGGCATCCAGTGATACTTATCTCCATATCAACTAAAAGGACAAAAAATATTGAAAGTGGTGCATACACAAGTTCTTTCAATGCCAAACCAAATGACGATGTCGAGGTAGATGAAGTCGAAGTTCGTCCAATAGGTCAAAAAACAGCTAAAGACAAGGCAAAGAGGAAGGGGAAAGAGGAGGACATGGGAGATACCTACGCCAACGTTCGGGCCAAAAGGTGGGATACATGGAACACCTAGATTGACAACAAAAACAAGATTGGTGAAAATTTAACGAAGCTCACCACATTTGATTTACTATTGAGGGATGTTTCGAGCATGAATCCCGAGCAACTTGAGGACCACAAAAAAATTTGTGATATTATTGGAAAAAAATATGGCTTTCAGTAATATATTTTAATGTAGTTTTGTATTGTATTATTTTGATGTGGGGCATTAGTAATGTATTTTAATTTTAATGTAGTGTTGTATTGCATTATTTTAAATGATGAATTAATGTATTGCTAAGTTTTAATTAATATAATGTATTATTTTTTTATTTATGTAGAAAACTCTTTTTTAACAAATCCCTACCATAAATTTTTTTATAGAAAATATATTTAAATTAAAATTTTAAAATATATTTTATCTTAAAATAGGGTATAAAATTAGTATGTTAAATATATGTATTTATTGTGAATTATATATTTGTAAATAATATAAATAAATAGTGATGTAATTGTGGGACTCATTGTCGAGTATAAAGAAGAGTATAATGATAGTGAAAGAGAGTTTAATAGAGAAAGAAACTAATAGAAAACTGATATGACATGGCAATTATTCCTATAATGAATATAATCATAACATATGCCCTTAGGTCTCCAACCTGCCACACATGCTCTACACGAAGTACCCAAATGTTCTGCATCCTCCTTTTTCCTACCAACCATTCTCTTCCTGGATTAGTTAATAAAAAAAATGTTTCAATTTAAAAATAAAACTCTTTAATAAATACTATCCTATATATGAGATCTTGTTCTTGGTTTCTGATTGGAAATTGTCAATGCGTGTTAATGGTTTGATCTATTCGATGTTGAAATTTTAAAACCTGATGAAAATTAAAAGGTTTAAAATAATAGTTTGGCATCCCTCTGTACTCTCTTCCATATTTTTCAAACATTTCGCCCAGAAGGAACATTGTTTTTGTGTCTTGACATACAAAAGATCAATGTGCTTACTAGAGCATATATTTACTCCATGCCCTATTCACGTTCTTTTTGCTGTGAGTTCTCAACTTCCTCAACTGACTGAAAAAGAAAATAACAATTCAGAACTAAAGTTGGCATGGAAAATATTATGGTGAAGACCAAAAATTATTGAAATGATGATTGAAAGCTGAAGCAACCGAATGGAGAAAGAAAATGTTGTGATCATAACCGACAATCTCTTAGTTGCTAGGGCTTGACGATCAGTCTCAAATTATTGGTGTGGATTCAACTTTGTTCTGTTTTTTTCTTTTTTCATCTTAAGATGATATTTTCAATCCGTTCGGGTAATATTGTAACTATAAAATTTTCTCACTTTAATGGAGACAAGTCATTCACGCTGAGATTGAAGAACTCAATGAAAATAAAATCTTTTTTAACAAATTATAATAAAATATAAAAGTGTAATATGCTCAATATTGGAGCAATTTGAGGTCACAAATTCGAATTTCAGAACTTAAAATTCTTCTAAACCAGTCCTTAAACCTAGCGAATGAGAATTATTCCTATGTTGTGGTTAAGTATACTTAAAAAAAAAATTCGGTATCAAATTAGCCTAACTGAGATGACCGAGAAAGTGAACACTAATCATATGCCGAGTCAGTTTAATTGAGATAGTGAGTGGGTAGATTTGGTCTCTTTTTCTTAAAAAAAATTAACGTTCTTAATTAATTGACAATTTTACAAACACTTTAGTAGTTAAACTGAGTTGCCCCTAGGGACTAGGCCTGACGGTAATCAATTAATGTTTACAGTTTGATATTTTAGGTTTGAACCTTGGTGGAGATAGGGACTAAAATAATTGATTTGAATTTTCGTCCACCTCTCTGTCTTTTTTATATAAAAAAAGAGTAGTTAAACTCAGTTGAACAACACTCAAGAGAAAGTAGGATCTTCTATGGAGAGAATATACTACAAGCATTGATGTCTGGCGTTACATATTGCAATTACAAACAAGATTGACGGTGGAAGAGCTTCATGATCTTCTATAGACAGAATATACTGTAAGCATTGATGTCCGGCGTTACCTATTGCAATTACAAACAAGACTGACGGTGGAAGAGCTTCATGATAGCGAACGTCTAGACAAAACTTGGAAGTCAGATCCATCTTACAAGCTTGAAACTAATAAAGATGAAAATCACATCGTCAAAGTTGGCAACAAACTGGAACATTATTGGGGTGGGGGCACGACAATAGTCATAATACAATAAATTTCATGGTCTTGGTACTGGAAGACACATTGAAATGTTGCGTTCACTCAACTAATTTCTTTTTTTGAGTCATTCCCTCCAAAAACCTTCCAGCAACACATTTCTTCAGCTTCATTCTAATTGCTTCTTTCTAATTAAAAAACAAAAAATTATCTACATGCATGTTAGTGATGCATTTTTTTGGCTCTCTCTAGTCCATCATCATGAAAACAGACGAACTTGTCACGTTTATGCAATTGATATGTCATGATTTTCATATTGTTTAAGAGTTAAGACTAATGTTTAGTCATAATTTTTTTCTTTCAAATCATCAATTGAGACGTTTTTTCAAGAGTAAAACTGTGAATACCAATAGTTGGTCCAAAGTGGACAATATATATTCTAATCGAATAGACTTCACAATCATAAGAGGACATGACCCCACCGACAATAATAGAGTATCGGTTTGATGGCCGCTTGACATTTAACTCAAATTTTAATTATCAAACTAAGAAAGTATTGGTTTGATGGTTAGTAATTGAATATAAACACATTTTATTTATTAAATGATTTAGTTCGAATATTAGAAAAAATACATGTTGGATGATAAAACCAACCATGGCAGCATTAAAATTTTGTTAGAAGTTATCATGTGCACATTTATTCTAAGACTTAAGGAAATGGTTTTAACGGTAAAATATATGCTCATACTAGACCCTACGATGTCGGATTCTTCAACTGTGATTTAGCTGTGTTTAACTATTTTTGTACTGCTGTCTTCGACTATATGAATGTTATTTATGGAAGGTTTGAAAAGCTGTGTAATAATTCAGAGAACCACACAATAATGTGCCTATCAATTTCTTTTTCCCATTTTTTTTTCTCTTTTGGCAGAATGTGCTTTGTCAAATGTCAATTTCGTTCCAGAGAAGTAGACTTGAAGAGATTTGGGTCCGGCAACTGTTTCAGATAACATCTGATTTAATACATACTCAATTGCAAGTTCCCGACTTAGTGCAACTCATTATTAATCATCAAATCATTATTTTCTTTGGACATTTTACGTTCATAATAAAAAATCAACAATGAGTCGTATTTAAAAATCATTTCATTACGGCGATTAAAATTAAAAAACCCTCGCAGAGAAAACTCTTAGTGCTGCACTCTCTTGAGTGTCGCCCGCAGAAGGTCCCTGTTTCTTAATATTTTCCTTTAGTTGTGTTAGTTTGTCTTTTTGTTTTGTTGGAAGTGTAATTTTGTTTTTTCTTATCGGAAGTTTTATGTTTTGTTACGAGTCAGTTTAGTTATCGATGCACTATTAAGTTTTAAAAACTTGAAAAATGATAGTTTATGTCACTGTTCCACTAGCATAGTTGCAGTTCAAATAGTTGCGATCTATGAATTAGTTTAATTTGATTAAGCGATTCGATTCTATATTAGTTTTTTTTAATTAGAGTATACATTTTATCAAAGAAAATAGATCCCACAATTTTGCATCGTTTCAATTTCACACACTAAACGACATTTTTTTCACTTATATTATTTAATAATCAAACCAATATATGAATGAATCATAACATATAATTATGAAACTAGAGACAATGAATCGATTTTACAGAAGTAGAGAGACAATGCATCATTAAATCATGATATGTAAAACCAA
>CAODLS012504458.1:0-12200 GCA_948243855.1 Flueggea neowawraea
TGAGCTCTAGTTAGTGTCACGCCAACTAACTGCTCCTTAAATGCAATTTACAAACGATTGCATCTTAATACTTGCAAAAAAATAGCCAAGTGATTACATCAACTTTTACACTAAAAAGATGATGGACGTAGTGGAATTTCTCATTTCCACATCTTATAGACAATTCAGTCTAAAGTGTTGAGTTGTATTCTACTCCTCATTGAATTCGGTCATAACCAAGTTCAATGGGCATGAGCTTTTGCTCTTAGAGTACAAACTAGATTATCATAATTTAGGAGTGACGATTGTTGCCGCCTAAACCCAACATAGCTCAACATACGTCCATATATGGCTCGGCATCAATTGACTGTACATGCAGTGAATATCACAAATAAATATGGCAAACAATAAAACATAGTTGCATACAAGTAATACATAACAATACACATATATTTACCATCCTATCAAAAATTAAACTAGTGTAGCCTCTTAGTAAGCTTCGAATCGAAAAGTACACTAAGTGTACAATATCCATCTCGGTCTTAATAATTAACTATACTATATTTAATTTCATAGATAGTAAATAATGATTGTTTGGATTCACTTTTAAAGTCCACTTGACTTAGAGGAATCCATGTTGGTCATTTCAATTATTAAGGCAAACTCAATAATTGGACAATATATTGCACACACAAAAATATTGCATAATAAATTAAGGCAAATCAACACAATAATAAGCCAAAATAATAAATAAAATCAGCATCATTTATTGAACTAACATGAATCTAAACAATCGATCTCAATGTTAATACACATATATTAACATTGGATAACATTAACATACAAATAATGCTAAACAATTATCCCCACAATAAATACTATACGAATATAGTATTTTATCATTTGCTTTTGTCTCCCAATTGGATACACAATGGATCACAATCCAACATGTTAAAATATAATTCAAAGGAGTTTACACAAACTTCTCGAGAATTCTATAAATCATACAACCTTAAAGTGGATCTCCCACTTCTCACGATCTCTATTCGCTATCATTGAGTAATATTGGACATTTGTGCACTAAATGCACAATTATATTCTACCTATTATGACCACCACCTTCCCAAAATACTCACTTTGGGAGTCGTGCAAATTTTTCTTAATGTACACTTTCTTCAATGTAATATGGTTTTACCCCATTCGTTTATTTATAATAAATTACAAATAAAATGGGCATACACATACTCGCGTATTCCCAAATAATTGAAATCTTATTTCAATTATCTAAATGAAAACCATATTTGCACGTTTCCAAATCAATTATTTTGAAAAGCTAAGTTCCAAAATAATTCTTGGCAGAAAATTCATTTTTCACAATTTATAAACAATTTTTATACACCAAACAAATTGGGTAAAATTGTTTTGAAACTCGAAAAATTGTGAAAAATATATCAAAAATTCCAGAAAAACTAAAAACAATTTTTTCAAAAATTTCACTAAAAATTGAGGTCTGGACACATGTCACATGCCGACACGTGCCACGTAGAGGACAAACACCCTCACCCATGTGCCGCCCGCCCGGCCACCACATCCGCCGCCACTTGTCTTCATCACGTGTGTAAACGTGTCACATTGTGATTCAACCACATGAATAATGGCAAGATGACATCGCCACGTGTCACGACATCTGTCGATGAGCTTACTGACTGACACGTGGCAAATATTGCCACGTGTCACTCCTTGGTGGTCCATGGTGATGACGTGTCCGCATTGTCAGCATGCCACGTGTTAGACACATGGATACATATGTGGCACGTTTGACACGTGTTGACATGTTATTGGACCACACAAGTTGTGTGTCGCTGTCAACATGCCATGTGTCATCTTATGATTGGCCCACATCTCAGTCAACTTTGACTGAGTCGAGTTGACTGGTCAACCGAGACACGTGTTGCGTTCTGAGTGGTCCGCGTGCTTCTCACCCAGTATTTTTCGATTGGATTTTCGTCGTTTTGATGACGTTCTCGATAGAATTTTGAGACAAAACTTGGGCAGATTATGTTTTCAAGGTCGCTGATATCAAATCTTTTATCAGAAATTAAAAATCCCAACTTTCAGATTTTGGCTCCGGATTGGCTCGAACCAAAATTCGCGTTAGAGACAAAAAGTCGAATGCAATAAAAATACAGCAGACATCCTAGACAGAGACCAATAATTTTTTGAATCAAATTCGAAAAATCCCTACTGGCTCTGATACCAATGAAGGAATCGGGTACCGGTTCAACAAATAAACAGTATAAAGGCGGTTCAAGTTACCTACTTCGATTCCAGCGAAAGCATAGCAGTAAACAACAGTTGCAGAACTAGGTTTCGATGTTGGTCTCGCGAGCAAACCACGGTCGGATAGTCGACGAAAGTGCTCGGCTCGTTTGCAGTCTAGATGCCACGTGGATCGAGTACCCAGGAAGAACATATTCTTTCGATGGAGAGAGATGTCACAGAGGAAGGAGGAATAAACGGGCTATAGAGGGGGAAGGAGGAAACATTTTTCCTCCCTCTCTTTCTCTCTTTTTCTTTCTTTCTTTTTTTCCTCTTTTCTTTCCTTCTCTCTTTCTCCACTTTTTTCTCCACCTCACTTCCTCTCTTTTCCTCCACCACCTTCACCTATTTATAGGCAACCAAGTGGGTCTTCATTAGGCCCATTATGGGCCTTATAGGCTCATGGGACTAATGAGTCCAACTCAATTGGGTTTACCAATTGGTCTCGGTTCACAATCTCGGTTCACATCTTGACCGACCGGTTTGGTTCATCCGTCATGGGTGGACCGCTTTTTTCAACAGTTGAAGTAGTGAAGCAACATGTAGTTGAAAATCTTCATAGAGAAAAGAAGTTGAGAAAACGAGAACAAACACTGAATGCGAAGTCAGAAAGAGTGAAGGAGAAGGAGAAAGAGAAAGATCTTGAGTCAAAATTGAAAAACGTCAGCGAAAAGGAGAAATTTATGGAACTCAGCAGAGAAAAGTTGATCTTGAAAAGAAAGAATTGCTTGCTGATAAAGAGTGCTTCGCAATACTGAAAGATGAATGTGATAAGACAAGGACTGAAATTGATGAGCACAAAATGCAGGTTGACGAGAAATGATAAAGCTTCCATTTTTTAAACCCAACAAGTTAATTTAGCTTCTTTATTTCTGGGGTGGTGCTATTTTCTTGTTTTTGAATTAAATTGGTGACCACTGTTAAACAAGCCCTATAAAGATCACAAAGATCTGATCTTTTGAAGTTTTGTGGGATTAGGTGATTTACAAGTTGCAACTGCGGAAGATGTGAATGTAGCAAAAGAATCAGCTCGGAAAGCATTTACTTAGAACAAAGAAGATTGGTCTGCAGCTTCTGGTGCATATAGAGCCAAGTTCTGGTGTGTTATTGCTGCTAAGGTACACTTAGATTGTTTGTTTTTGGTGATCTATGAATTTATCATGAATTTGATTTATTTGAATGATTTGTGGTTTCCACTTTGTAATGAATTTGGTTGGTTTGAAGAAGCATACTAGCAATTACGCATATGAAGGCAACCATATTTTTGTTCAAGCATATTTCAAAATAAAATCATCATGTCTACTCTTTTGAAAATTTTGGCTGTAGTTTATTTTTTTTATTAATGCTGTAGAAATCTTTTGGTTACTGTGAGACCTTTTGTTTCATTGAATTTTGGATAAGAGGAACGACTTCTGTTTGACTAAATGCCAAAGCAGTTCATTTTTGTGTCCTCTTAAAACTGGTCTTCGGAATTGCTTTCTTTTTCCTATTTGATGCAATTCCGGGTAAGCAGTTATGGTCGAATGTCTTAAAATTTTTTGATCGCATCTTCCTTTGCATGCAGGTAACAGAAAGTAAGCATCTTCTGTCAAAGCTTCAGACCATTGATTGCGGGAAACCACTAGATGAAGCAGCATGGGACATGATATGCTAGCCAACACTCTGATATATTACATTCAATGTCGAATACAAATTATCTTATTTGTTTTCATGTTTTTCAGGATAATGTCACTGGATGTTTTGAGTGAGAAGTGCTTATTTGTTCTTCCGAGAATTCTATCATCTAATTGTATCCTCTTTATTTTTTCTTGCAGTGTGCTGTTGGAGTGTTCTGTGTGTTCATGGACTAAATTATATGTAAATCAATGCTTTCGCCATTTATTCTGTCCTTTTTTCAATAAAATATGTTATTTATGGCTAAAGTTCAAACTCTGTATCGCAGCTTTCAAGTGTATTGTGATTTCATGTGAAGCTATTCTTTGTATGTAGTGCATAAATATATATCTTCCTAGTTTTTATAGTGGATTCAGCATATGTTTGTTTCTCTTCATAAAAAAAACATATATTATTTTTCTCCTGTGTGTCGAAGATTTCTTTCGATAGCTATAAATGGAATTCTCAACTTTGGATATTTCCAAAACAAATTATGTTTCGACAAGAAGCTGATTTCTTTTTCACTTGTCATTTTATCGGCTGTGCAATATATTAATTAGTATAATATGGAATACTAAACTTTAACGACATACGTCTCGAGAGAATTAGGTGATGTTGCACGGAAAAACTGTTCTCATTTATAATATTCTGCAAGTCACAAGAAAGAATTTATTATGCTCATGCTAATTCTGTTTCTTTTTGAGAAAAAAAATACTGTTGCTATTCAATTCAGTTTGTGTTCGGTAAAAATAAATTCTTGCTTCTTTTTTTGGAAGTTACAATAGAATAATTGAAAAAAATTGTAAAGGATTTTTTTGATTACTGTTATATTTTTAGTATTTTGTGTAGAATTAATTTTTTGAAAAAAAGATATTCTCTTTACTTTATGGTTGATGTCTAAATAAATTTTGATCAGATAAGTTGAACCTTTTTTTTTCTTTTTCCTTTCGAGATTAGAAATTTTCAATATTTTGTATTGAACATTGTCATGTATTAATATTGTGATCATAGGTATGATATTAAATAGTGTATAAGAAATCTGCCCAACTAAGATTAATTTTGTATTTTTTAAATTAATTAGCACTTTACCTGTGCTATGCACAGTAATTAGAATTTTTATTATTTATATAAAAATTAAATTAATTATGGAAAATTGAAACATAAAATCAAGCACGGTTTTGACAACAAAAATATCAAGTACGGTAAACTGTAAACTTTTTATATTTAAGGAATTTACTTTTTTAATCTTAATGTATCTAACAAAACGTTCAAATAAAATTTTATGTTGAGTATAAAATAATATATAAAATATTTGTTAAAAAAGCTTATAAAATTTTTCAAACTACAAAACCGAAATTAATCAATATTTAGTAAATTTACATTAATTTTTTTTCTAAATTTTATAATTCTATATATTTCCTTTATTTGAATGTTTAATTATAATTTTCTATCTCAAAAGTCTATAATCTTAGTTGTCAAGCTTTTTTCAGGACCTACCAATGTCAAAACCCAGAGTAAATGATTATTTTTCTTCTGAAATAAAAAAATAATTAAGAATTAGAATACAAAAGGCTAATTTGATTTTTTAACTCAAAATTAAGAAATAATACTTAAAAATAAATAATTTACTATATAGTTTAACGTCACAACTATGAGCAAATTCCACTAAACAATGTAATCTCAGTATAAAAATAATGTCACAAAAATTCTATAGTTATATCTTTCCTAGCCTTTTGGCTAAAATCAAAATAAATAAATTTAGTATTAATGAAAATTATTTTAAAAATATATTTACATTAGTCAAAATAACTTATAAATTTTTTTTAGTAATTCATTTTCCAAATGAACATTAACTCCTTCCAAAATTAATTCTTTTCATAAGTATTATATATACTGTTATACTCAATATAAAAATAAATAAAATCCTATCAATAATAAAGAGTAGATGGTCCGATTTATCTTCTAATTTTCTTTTTTAATTTTTAAAATATAAACTAAGAGCACTAATTTTGATATATGAAAGGTCTTTATATTGTAAAAAATAGAACAAATTTTCAATAATAAGGTGTAGATGGTGCAATTATCCTTCTATTTTTTTTCAAATTTCTACTTATAAATTAAGAGCACTTATTTTGATCTATGAAAAGTCTTTTCATTATAAAAAAATAGAAAAAATATATGGTTTTTCTTAATAAACTCTTCTAAATAGTATATAATTTTTAAGAGAGAACTAATTACACAATAAAAAGAAGTAAATACCAAATGACTATCAAATAAAATGTCACTTATCAAAAGTTAGGAAAAAAATCCAACTATTATATATATATATATATATATATGATTAATATTTAGTAGACATGAAATGGAGAGGAAGTATACCAGGTTTGAATCTGATGCCTTCTCTTATTGGACCTTTTAATTTACCATCTAAAACATGATCAAAACTTAAATAAGGCTCAAATTTGGTATATTTGTTCCAAACGAATCAATGGAAACAAAAAAAAGAATAGATAATAAATTTATCAAATAGCCATGGCCACGAAGCTGACATCATAATTAAAAAAAGAAGTTCGAAATTAATTAAAGAATCGAGCAAGTACAATTGACCAATTGGCTTGGCTTTACCATTGGTTTTGCTTCATTTTCACCATATTCTGGTCATACTTTTGAGTTGTTAGTTCTTTTTTTTTAAATTTATTATTTACTTATTTGATTCTATACTTGCTGTTATTTGCTTTCTTCTACTTCCTATTATAACAATTTTTCTGCACTGTGTGACATCACATTTACAGTGATATATTGCAGATTTAGTAAATTTGAGTAAACTATATACTATATAGTAAAGAAGTAGAAAAATATCCCACCTTTTATGGTTTATCGTATTTAGTTTAAGTTTATTATTTACTTATTTAGAAAAAATATCTTTCCCATGATTATAGCTTATGTTTTTAAACTCTTCTACTTATTTATTTTGAATAAAGTTGATCTTTTACAAATACACAACTCCAACCTCTATAACATGTAAAGCAATCGAAGGAACCTCTGCAATCTTTTCGTGGAAGCTTGTACACTTGCCGTGCTTGGCAGAAGCAAAGCATTATTGTTTAGCAACACATTCTTTCTTTTCTTAATGTGTTGTCATTCGAATCTTTGGATTAAATAAAGACCAATCTCTACTTTAAAGGAGATAAAAGAGATTACTTTAAAAGAATAGTAGCTTAATCCTCCCTTGCCAAATCATATATAAAGGAAGAAAGAAACAAATATTGCAGACGTGAAGAAAAAGAAAAAAGAAGAACAAATAGAGGGGAAATCAAATCAGAATTCAGAAAGGAAAAATAATATATTCGAGAAGAGACTTGTAAGTTTTGATTTCGAATTCGGTCTGATCGGTTAAATCAGTTCGGTTAATTATTCGAAAGTGAAGTTGAAATACTTGATACAACAATATTTCAGGTCAGTGACATATGATTTTGATCTCTTAAGTCGTTTTATATATATATTCATCTTTGAGTGTGTGATTATGAAATATTTAATCTATATTAAATAAAAAAGCATGGAGGTGAAAAATCATAAAAGAAGAAGTTAAAAACAATGATGGAGTCAGGAATCGAAGGAGATAAGATCGGTGTTAAATCTGGGGTTGGAGACAAAGCTCAAACTCTACAGGCAGAGGTAGGTTGGTAGTGGAGCAGTAAGAGTACTATGGACCTCCAGTGGGGTCGGTAAATTCCATGGACCCTACCTTCTTCTGCCACTGGTTAAAAATATCATTTAATAATTACATAAAATTTCTTTAAACACTTTTGTTCAGTGTGCTAGATAAATAAAATTGCAAGACGACTATGGATCTCCAGTGGGTTTGACTGATTCCGGTCAACCCTATCTCCTTCTGCCATTGGTTAAAATATCTTTTATATAATTACGTAAAATTTATTTAAACACTTTTGTTTAGTGTGCTAGATAAATAAAATTGCAAGACGATTATGGACCTCCAGTGGGGTCGGCTGATTATGACCGACCCTACCTCCTTCAGCCACTGGTTAAAAATATTTTTTATATAATTATGTAAAATTTCTTTAAACACTTTTGTTCAATGTACTAGATAAATAAAATCGCAAGACGACTTATGAAAAAAGAATTCGAACTTCTTTTATTCATGAACTCTACAATAATTACATTAGAAGCATAATTTGATTTTAATATCAAACTGTGTGGCACCATTGCTCTATTGTCTTCCACGGTCACCACTACAAAAGCTACAGTTTTGCGCCACCGTTGTCCATTTGAATAAATCTTATTAGCTAATTGTGCGCCACAATTGATTTACAATTCCTATGCAGTGTTTATTTTCCTAAATTATACTTTTCTAAATATTTAATCCTTATTGAATATTCATACGAAGAATGCAGTCTTATTTCTTTTAATTGAGGATATATCACATATTTATATAATAAATAATGATGATGATGTAAATACCAAGGATTGTTAATGTGCATGGTTATTTTAAGTAATTACTAATAATAATTCAATCTACTATACTAAAGTATTGTTTATCTAAATTAAAAATTGTTTTGCTAGATTAATTATGTAAATCTAATGATGCGACTTAGTTGTTACTGAAGGAATCCTCTTTTTCCAACAGTTACGGTGAATAGTAGTAGAATAGGAGTTTTTGTGAATACGATCTTTAATTAATTGTATGACATGTTTCAGTCATAATTGCCATTCCAATTTTAATATATTTCTTTTCTATTAAATATGGTTTGTTCCTAGTCCAATTGAAATTTATTAATCCAAAACAATAATTATGACACTACAGTTTTGGTCCATGTTACTTAAGCAAATTAAAAAGCTTTTTGTGTTTTTTCTTTGGGGGGAACGGACAATGACAATTGCAAATACTCCCTTATCCTATAAAAATAGATCATTTTTTTATTTATATTTATTTTAATATATGAAAATATTTTTTTAATACTAATAATTATGTCATATTTTGTTATATTATTTATATTTAAATATATAATAAATTGTATTGTTAATTATTATTGAATAATTATAAGGATGTTTTTGAAAATCTCCGGTAAAATTAATAACTCAACTAACTTTCTTAATCTATGTGAAAAAAATACATTATGGCCTTTTTTTTGGAACGAATGGATGACCGGATTCTAGTAAGCGCACTAGAATCGATTGTAGTAATAAAAACCTTAGGAGTATCCTAGGGTATCGTCTCCACAGGGAACGTGTCTAATTGCGGTCAATTAAATGGATAAAAACAAATAAAAGCATCAAGTAGTTTTTTTTTTAAGTTTTAGAAATAAAAGCAAGCAATAAAGTAAACACAAGAAATCCAATAATGAAAAAACGCTAGGGCTTTCAAGGTAAAATCAAGAATGATTTGCTAAATGAATGATTTTGGGTTTCAAAACATGGGTGCGAGTGTTCTCTCCACATAAATCACTCAATGCCCCTCTCAAGGTCACTCAAGTAGTGGCTACACTTTCTAGGTGGGTCCTTTCGGCCACACCTAGCCAAATTAGGCTCATTAGGATCATAGAGGAATTTCATCGAATACCTTGTAGGCATATGTATATCTCTATCCTAAACCATATAAGTTTTATACTTGTAGACCTCACCTAAGCTTTATTTTTCAATTTATCACTTAAACTTGTCAAAAACAACATTGTGGTAGCTAAGCACAATATCATTCAATAATCAACAAGTCATAAAATCACCACCATCAATAGATTTATCAATTAAAGCATCAAAGCAATAGATATAACATTGAAAGCACAAAACCCATAATATAAATCATCCATTAAAGTAATATCAATCCAAGGTTTACATATCTAATAACCTAACAAGGGTTTAAGCTAACATATTTATAAAAATAAAAATTAAAAAAGAAATTTAGAGTCTAAACATAATTTCTAAACAAAGAAAAAGGAAATAGAAAGGAAGAAATAAACTTCTATCAATGGATGATGGAAGTCTCTTCTCTCTCTCCTCTTCAATGCTAGAATCCTTCTTAGGAATTGATGTGAGAGAAAAATTCTGTCTTTTCTTGATGTGTGTCCCACCCAAGAATGCCCAAAAATGGTGAGAGAGTGATGTTTTTATACCCTCTTAGGTCACCCAAAAATCCTAGGACAACGGTCCTTGAAAGGCTCCTTTTTGGTGCAATGGTCCCATTCGTTTGTCTTTTTGTGCAAGCCTTTTTGTCTCCTTCTGCAGGTGCCACAATCATGGCATTGGAGGGTCATGATTGTGGCCCTCTATTGGATTCATGGGCATTCTTAAGCATTGGTGACATGGTCGTGGTGATTGGTCACACTTACAACTCCATTTGTTAACGATTTGTGCCCTTTTTTGGCGAGTTTTGGCGCCACGGTCGTAGCCCTTCATGGCCATGACCATGGACCACTCCTGAAACTTTGGGACACTTGTTTTCTAGGCCATGGTCATGGCCATGACTGTGGCTTGCCAGGGAACCATGGCCTTAAGCCAGAATGCCGAAAATGACCGCGAGCGATAGCCATCTTTGCACGTTTTCATCCAGTTTTCGTCGCACTTTTGTCCTTTGACCTTGACACTTTAGAAACACATTTTCCATGCCTTTTTAATCATGTTTAGTCCATTTTCATGCACTCCTCATCATCCTACACAAAATAAAAAAAATGTTTAAATTCATTGGCAATTAAATATACTTAGCACCAAAATGCTATTGATTTATGCTTGAATGACTATGTAAATTTAGCATACATCAACTCTAACGTATAAGAGCATCTCCAATGATCTCTTTATATTCACACTCTTCTTTATTATAAAAAAAAAATCTTTAAAATTCAACTCAAACCCACTCTTTATATCACTCTTTATCTATAAAAGTCATATAAAGAATGGAGTTTACTCTCTATATCCAGCTAGCCAAAATGACTCTATTTTAGTTGTCATTAATGAAACTTACATTTTTTTCATATATTTTATTCTTTATCTCTCATCTCATTTAATTATTATTCTCCCTTCCTCCAATGAAAATTTGTTATCTACAAAATAAAGAGTCAAACTAAAGAGTAGCATTAGAGGAGATTTGTATCTTCAATCTATATAATTTGTGGTGCTCTCCATTTTTATCAAAAGTTCTCTAAAAAATAAAGAGCATTATTGGAGATGCTCTAAGAAGTGTCATAAAATTTAATATTTTTATCTCTAGCGCTTTTTTTTTGAAAAAAAATTAGATTTATTTATTATTAAAAAACTTATCGGTTCTTGATTTTTATAAATACATTCTTATACTTTTAATATTTACACGTTTTCATTTCTAATATTTTTGAGAAATATCATTTTTGGTGTTAGTTTCTATTATCGTACCAGTTTCAATTAATTAATATCGTAGATGTTGATTAATTAATTATTCATACAATAAACAATAAATTAAGATACAATATAAATTTTTTCATAAACAATAATATGTCATAAAAATTTAACTTCATTTTTGTCAGTTAGTTAATTTTTTAATAAAATAAAAGTCATGTCATAAAATATTTACACCTCAAATGTCACGTGGACTACTACATCAGTGAAGTGGATGGAAAAATTAACTCCAAACTAACTGATGACATAATTGTTATAGTAGTCAAAGTTTATATTTTCTAAGACAAAATTGAAAGAACGTGATATTTTTGTTAATTTGACTAAAATTCATGTTTTTTAATTTATTTAGCATTTTAAATTTATATATGAATCCGAATTTTATGAAAACAGAGTCATACAAGGAATTGGTTTAAGCGGACCAGTTCCTCCTGGAATTGCTACTTTGGAGCATATAAATGATTTGTGAGTAAACTTGTCAATACTGCTTTAGATCAATTAAACTTAATCGTTACAATTCGTTCTAAACTTTTCATATTGTTTTCATTAAGGAGAATTAGCGACTTGGGTGATGGAACTGAGCAACAAAAACTTCCATCATTGAGTAGAATGACAAAAAATTTGAAGACATTGTAAGTTCGATTTTTAATCATGAAAAAAAAAAACATATCTATTTCATTTTCTAGTATAAATTATTTTATGTTTATGATTACAGAATACTGAGGAGTTGCTGTAATACCCCGAATAATTTTTATAATTATTTTTGGGATAATTATATTTGGAGTAATTATTTTGAATAATTATTGGTGGATAATTAGTTTTGGGAATAATTATTTTTGGATAATTATTTTTAATAAATTTGGGTAAAAAAAATT
>CAODLS012505865.1:0-22188 GCA_948243855.1 Flueggea neowawraea
ATTCCTTCCACGTCGACAGGATTGTTGAACACCCACGCAAACTTGAGTTTCATCACCTTCGTTAAGATCTGTCCGCACCTCTTCATCATACTTCCCAACAACTCCGTCATCGGATCCATCGCCAATTTCTTCGGGCTCGGGTCGGATTGAAATGGGTTGACACGCTTTTTCCCTTTCTTTGCTTTCACGGGTCGGGTCTCAGAGCTTAGGGTTTCAAACCGAGTCTTGAGCGCTCGTACCTGTTCGAGCTCTGATACCAAGCGCTTCTTCAGCCGCTTCAGCTCTCGCCGAGTGTACGAGCCAAGCTTGAATGTGACAAAACGTCCGTGAATAGCCACCTTGGTTTCTTCGACGACAGGGACGGCCGGTTTCCGGTCCGCAAAAACCGGTACGAAATGGGCATTGATCGAAGGATCATGGCTCTGATTGTTGTTAGGATATTGAAGGAGATAAGGCTGTTGCCTAGGAGTCGGAGCCGGGGTCGGATTCGGGTCGCGATTGAGAAAAGAATGAGCTGGAATGACAGTGTTTGTATATTTCCTCAGATAATCCTTTCTTTTCCCCCAGTACGGTTCATTTCTACTCGCTAAACCCGCCGATGCCATAAAAAGACTTCCAGTGTGCAGCGTTTGGTTTTGTGTTTCGGATCGGATCCTAACCCTTATCACCCTCCATGTAACCCAATCTGAAATGGCGCCAAATCTTCAACCAAAATTTGCTAAAAAAGAGTCTACTTTAAAAAGAAAAGAAAAGGAAAAGAGAGAAAATACAGAGCTAGAGAGAGGCGAGGGCTTGGTGGGCCCTCCTCCGTGGGTGATAGATGAGGAAGATGATGATAGAGAGAGGGGGTACTTAAATGGAATTCAAGATCTGCCCGATGACATCTCGGGCAGAAATATAGCCGTGGATTTAGGATCTGACGGTCAATATTTGTTTCTCTATCGTTGCCCGCTGCAAGGCCTCACGGATGTTTCAGATCTGGTGTGGTTCCACGTGGATGTTTGGGCCGTTAGTAGGACCAGATGGTATGGCTTCTGTGGTTTTTAAGGAAGGCGGGACTTTGAAATTTTCGGAATTCGGGTGTGGAGGAGGGAAATAAATGTTTTGGAGGTTAAAAAAGAGGGTGCGGTCGGGTTTAATGCGGATGACGTGGACGTGGGGTCCTGATAGCGATGAGAAAAATCTGTTTGGCAGTGTTGTGGAATCTTGGGGATAATTTCACAATGGTCACCCTATATTTCACAAAAGTGCATCATGATAATTATTGTCACTTTTGTTATGAGAAGGCTATTGAATATCGAATTTTATTCTCAGATTATTATTATAGCCCTGTTTTAAGATCCGCGATAGAAAGATGATCAAACTTGTCACGTCACTTAAATATAACCACATGGACACCATCCCATTTTGTTAGAAGCCTAATCCGACCCAACCTGTAAAATTAAAATTTCCTAACTCAGATGCAGCAAACCCATTTCGACTTGTGTTTCCCTATTCTCTCAATTCTACTCGTTTCTATCGTTCTCTCTCTCATTCTAACTCAAATATTTTGTCTTGTCTTCTCTCTCTCTGTCTCCATTCGAAGTGATGAATTCTTCAAAGCATTTGTCGAGTGGTTTTCAAAGAAAAGAACCCTAAAGTTGATTGTGATTTGTCTGATTTCATCTATGGGGTCCACTACATTTTCAGGGAGTGCACATGGATCGGACTTGGCATTCTTGTCAAGGATTACAGTGTTGTAGTCCACCTGCCTATGGTGAGTTTTGGAGATTTTTTTGTAGCAGTATTTATTACTGTTCGTGTCATATTCATAAACAACACTGAGTTTTGGAATTTGTCATACTCCCGTATGTTTAAATTGGTAGCTGAATTTCTGAATTGAACATGTTAAAGTAGTTGAAATATGTGCTTTCTAGGGTTTTTTAAATTGGTTTATTTGCTAGGAATATAGGAGAAAAGTTTATTATTTAATGCAGTAACAGATTGCAAATGAAGGGGAAAAAATCAATTTGTTGACGTTTAATGAAGAACCAAAATTCAGAGAGTACTCCCTTGAAAATGAACGGAAAAAACCACCAAAAAGCTATTGACTAAGTTTATAATCTACTATATTACATGTTCAATCTTAATTTTTTTGGTCAGTCCATGCACCCAAATACAAACACTTTGATGGTAGACATAGGATCAGCAAAGACTAGACCTACTTATTAGATTCAGTTTCTGATTTTTTTGTGTTGAAAATTGTTATTAATATTCCCGTATGACTTTTTGTTTGATGTTATTAAACTCAGTTTGAGTTAATTCATGAAAGTAGTTGAAAATTGAGCTTTTTAGAGTTTAGTTGGATAAAATAAAATATTGTTGTTCCTGCTTTTTAGGGTTTATAGTTATATATTGATTATTGTTTGGTACGATGGGTTTCATGCATAATATGTTGACGTTTTTTTTTTATTTGTGGTGGTAGATTTTGTTGTTTCATATTTCACCATTAGGCTTCACTACAGTGGTGAACTGGGGTTATGGAGTTACTCTTAGGGTGACATTGAATATTTCGACTAGTGTTATATTAAAAACATGTCACTAAATTTGATCAACAAGTGGTTAGTGAGGTTGGGAGTAAATGAATGTGTAAGGTATTTCTTTAAATCGCTAGAGAGCCTTTCGGAGGAGGTTTCTACCCTATATAAAAAGTGCAGTAAGTCGATGCCACACACAGTAAAAGACAGTTCTATCATTGCCTATTTTACGCCATAACAAACTAAATAAATATCCATGTATGGATTTTGACGTTGTTTCGTTGTTTGTCATATTCTATTATTGTCTTGTATTAGTTGTTTTTCATTATAAACTTTGGTAGTTGCTTCTTAGTTTCGATTGTTTAATAATGGAGCAACTTTGAAGATTGTTGATTTAATGTTGTCAGACTGTTTTGAAATCGACACTATGAATGAAACATTAAATTTAAACTTTGTGTTTCAACCCCTTTGTGAAACCGAGTTGTGCCATTTTTTTCAACCTCTTTCTTTAATCTGAGGATGCAAATTTCTTGCAAAAAGAAAAAAAAAAAGCAGTAGAAGACATCTGATTTTGACGGAAAAGGATTGCCAAAGATGCAAGATTCTGATCGGTTTTTGTGCGAAAATGGATCTCTTCTTTCTACGCTTTTGTTTTTATTAATTTTTTTGGTTTAGATCAATTGGAAATGAAGAGAGGAACAAAAAACCCCCAAGAATTGCCGGAAAAGGATAACTAGCATGAGAGATTTTGTCGGGTAGGGTAGCACAGCACAGGTTTGAAATAATCGTTTGATTCGGTTGGAGGTGGAAGATGACTCGTACAACATATCATTTTTCTCCCTTGCTCTTGCGACGGCGTATCATTTGCCATAGTTGGAAGCTGAGTTTCATGTTTCCCAACATGTCGTCTGGTTTCCTTACACTCTGCAACGCCCATTCGTTTTATTGTGCGCAGGATGGTGTCACGTAGATCAAACGACATGTCGATGATACATCAGAGGTCAAACTTAAGACCTATAGCTTTAGGGGAGCAATTTTGCAATGTAACAATTTTTTAGGATTGTTTTTGTAAGTTTCAAAATAATAAAAAAACGAAATCCTTATTTTTAAAAAGGGTTTGTTGATTCATTTATTTAATGTGTTGGATGTATTTACACCGTTTGATTCAATTAAGATGTTATTGTTAGATTTCACCCCTCAAAAATACATAAAACATATAAACTTAAAAGCATCGTAACCCCATCCATCAAATCTATGCCTATATTTAGTCATCCTTCCCTTATCTCTACTATAAATAAGAGGCTTACACACTCCTTAATATATTTTTTTTATCACCCACAAGCTACGTTAAATCTTTGTAGAAATCCTAACTTGAGCATCAAAATGTTAGCGGGAAACACCTTCTCGTCCTTTAATCGTGTTCTTTTTGTGGGTTAGTTCCCTCACATGACTAAGATGGTGAGGATATCGTTGCTGAGCAACAACAGAAACAAAGAAAAAAAACTAGCAAAACTGGAGCTAGATCCAGTTTGTTGGGGTAGTCATGGTGTTTCTTGCTTGTTTTCCTATTTATTTGTGGCTTGGTGGTGATGATATTTGGGAAGCTAGGTCTAATATGTGGTAGGTGGTAATGCGTTTGTGGGAAAAAGAGAGGAAGAGAGACAGGTAGTGTTGAGAGAGAGAGAGAGAGAGAGAGAGAGAGATTGATGGTCGTTGAGAAGAGAGACTTAATTGTTTATGGCAGCTCTTCTCTTTCTTTTTGGGTATTCGTAATTAATCTGGGTTTGTAAATTAGAAGATAAATCTGAAAAAAAAAAAGGATTCTGAATTGGAAGAAATTAATTGGGAAATTTAGAGTTTTATTAGAGCTTTAATCTGGTGAGGTGGGTGTTTATGGTGACCCTGCTGAGAAGGGAAAGGTTGATTCGTCCAACATTTTAATTTATGTGTTTGTTAATTTTTTTTTTGTTGTGTGTGTGGAATCAATGTAACTTTTAATTTACAATCATGCTCTTCCAATTTTTGTATTATTTGTATTTGAATTTATAATGTCAAATCAATATATCAATCTATATATTAATATAAAAGAGAATACATGCATTAATATGTTGATATGTATTATTTTAAATAAACGACATTTGATATCTTACTGATGTGATACAAAAATGCATCATGAAAATAATAATAAATGTGTTTACATTAGACATTTATATTAATTAACCAAATTATATAGTAATTAATAAAGTATACAATAAAAAATTAAAATATCAGAATAAATTTATTTTTTTTAATGAACTTCCTTTGCACATTTTAAAAATAAATACTATATGTACACATATTGTTTAATATTCATCACAATAATATATGTTTTTTTAAAAAGTATTTATATTATTTTTCATATCACTGCTATTATTTTTATCTGATCCTATATATCGGCCTTTTTTATCAATTTTGATCTACCAAATGTCCCCAAAAATTAATTACCATAAATAAGTGCAATTTCTAAAATTGGTATTGTGAACTAATAAATGTACAATCAAATTGATTGTTATAGTTAAGTATATTTTGGTTATTGAATTTTTTAATATTTCAATTAGAGATGAACGAATGGATTTGGTTTATGAAAAATTAACTTTTTGCTTTATTAATATTTTTTTATAATTATTCATTGACAATGTAAAATTTTATCGATTATGCAACAAATGATAATTGACTCAATATATCTTTTGAGCAATTTCTTGACAAGCTATCTTAATTAAGCCACTTAAGAGTTTTTATCATGTTGTAGTTCTTCAATCTCAACAAAAATTACTATTAAACAGATCCAAAAAAAATTATGCAAAAGATCAAAATGACAAACATCCATATTTTTTTAGTCTGATATAGAATTCATTAGCAATATTCATTAAATTGGTTATCGAAATATTAATTGTCGAAGTTGAGGGGTTTAAAAATATAGTAAAGAAAGTTAAAGAATTGACAAAGATTTGCTAACAGATTTCAAGAATAAAAGTTAATTGTAAATGTTATTTTTTTCAATTACAATAATGTAAGTGATTTTAGTATATTAAATCTAACTTTTTGATCAAATGTATTATATATATTTAATTTAATATTTTTAAATGAAGTTAACTTATCAATAATATCTTTTTGATATTATTTTTTAAAATTATTTTATGTTAATTTCAATCATTATGTTAACTTTTAAATGGTTTTATAAACTATGAGAGAAAATCTCACAATGTTTGGTTTATAATTAAAGCAAGTGTTGAATCAGTTTTATGTATTAGATGTTTCACACTACAATTATCGGTGTTCAAATTGTATCATTATTTAGTATTTGAATATACCTCTTGCTAACCACATGTCTATATGGTAATAATAAATGATTTATCGTTTAATACCCTAAGAGTCCAAGACAAAAAGAACAAGAGAACACTAGAGCATATTGGTTTATAATTACCTCAATTTATTTTCATCTGGAGAGATTTCAAGAGTTAAAAGTAGATATGTATTGAAGATTTTATAAGTTATAAAGAAAATAATTCTTCAAACTATATTTAAAAGATTGAATTTTGCAAACTATATTGAAAAATTCAAAATTTAATGTGAGATTCACAATTGTATTATTTTATTTTAATTTTAAAATTTAAATTATAAAATCTTGAATATTCATAAAAAATTAAAATATATTAATGGTACCTGATGCATTGCTTGGAGTTTTATACTAGTATATATATAAAAGTTAGGGAGTTTTTTCAAACTTTCGACAAGTGGCTTTGTAGTTAATTGACATATAGTTTTTTGCCCATATTATTATTCTTTAAAAAAGATTTAAATACACAAACTATGTAGATAATTGACAATTGACTTTTTATTTCTCTTATTATTATTCATTTAAAGAGAGTTAAATACTAAATTAAAATATATTGCAGATTTTACACTATACACAAAAAGAAATATATTGGCATATTTTAACTATATTGTTATACACTTATCGAAAGTTTGAGAGATTATATAATAAATATATAAGAGAGGGTCCAACACAAATTCTTGAAGACAAAAGTTTATTGGAGAACATTGTTTAACTAAGAAAAAAAACCTAATATTTAGTTATATTTTCACAATTTCTTTTAAAAATTAATTAAATTCTTAAATAATTTAGAGAACTAGTAATCAAAAGTAAGCATAACAATCAACGTGTTTATTTATAATAAATTAAAAATCACATATATAGTATAACAAAAAATTATTATTTTAAAGTAATGATCAAAAGTAGCCCTAACATCATGTTTATTTATAATAAATTATATAATCGTGCATATAATATAGCAAAAAGATAATATTTTTATATATTGTGTAAAACATGCCAATATATTTTAACTTAATATATTTAACTCTCTTTAAATGAATAATAATAATAAGAGAAATAAAAAGTCACTTGTCAACTACATAGTTGGTGTATTTAACTCTTTTTCAATGAGTAATAATGTAAGTAAAAAATTATGTGTCAATTAACTACAAAGCTATTTGTCGAAAATTTGAAAAATAATCTTTTATTTTTAAACATTGATATTGATTTTTCAATCTATAGTTTCATTCATCATACCTTTGTCAAAAATAATTTTAAATAATTAATTAAAATTAATTTTCTTAATTATATTTCAATATAAAAAATAAATATCTTATTAAATTAATTTGTGCATCGTGCAAGTATAATGCTAGTTTTCTTTGAATGTGGTGGTAATGGTTTGAGTTGGTGGTGGTTGTAGTCAAGACAGAACCAAGGGAGTCACGGAACCTGGCGTTGACGAGATCCTATATATATAGTTTTTTTATAAGACAAGTTTTTATACATATAGTTTTATTATAATAATTTTTAAGTATCTAAACATAAAAAATAAACAATGAAACATTTAATTTGATAATCGTTCATCCGTCTGTTACTAAAGTAACTGTCAAATTCCGTGACGTTATTCAACGGTGTCCTTAAATAAAAATAACTTGGGCTCTGTCATTGATTGTGGTGGTGGTAGAATTGAGGCAGTGAGGGTGACGTTTGTGGGTGGTGGATGGTGCGACGGTGATGGAGTCGAGGTGGTGGTTCTGGTTGAAGAGGGTGGAAATTTTTTTTTACCCAATATTCAAACTCAAGGAAGAAGCACCCAATAAAACCAAGAAAGATTGTGGTTTGTCAAAATATATTCATTAATACACGATGCATTACTAAATACACTATTTGTTTTGTTGTTTAGCAGGTCAAGTATTTATACCAGATATTCAGATCTACCCCTTGTTCCTAATCATCGTCGGGAGGGATGCTTGGTTAAGGGATAGCGACCCGTTTATCTCTTCGAGTCTGCAGCCTGGCTTGCTTGAAGCGCGGGTTTTGGAGTTCATCACGAATGATGCTTGGAATGTTGGGAGGGTGTTGAGCACGTTTAATGAAAGGGATAGTGACCTAATTTTGCATATCCCTTTGAGCATAGAAGGTCCTCATGACAAGTTGATCTGGTCGGCAGAGAAGAATGGGTGTTTCTCGGTCCGATCAGCCTACAGGTTGTTGGTTGGGGATCTTTCGTTCCTGCCTTATGTCAATAGTGGCCTGTGGAAGCACCTTTGGAAGTTGAAATTACCAGGTATTGTCAGCAGCCTCCTGTGGTGTATCTTCAAAGTTGTTTTGCCTTCTAAGGTCAGGTTAGTTGAAAAGTCAGTTCAAGTATGTATTATCTGTGATGTGTGTGGTTTGGAGCCAGAATCTTATCTTCATTGCTTTAGAGATTGCCCTTTTGCTAGACTGGTTTGGGTGTTTGCTGGTCTGAGAATTGGGAATATCGCTGGTAATTGTTTTGCAGAGTGGTTCGGTAATGTAGTGGAGGCTCTGAAAATGGAGAATGTGGTTTGGTTTTGCTGACTTTGTTGGGCCATATGGAGACACAGGAATAAGATGGTGTGGTCAAAACGGTTTAAGAACCCGGAGCTTATAGTGAAAATCTGCTCCAAGAGGAAGAGTGAATGGGAGGAGGCGAATAAGAGGGTTGATTCTGGCAACGTGGCAGGTGGAGCTTGTATTAATCCCAGTTGTGAGAGGTGGAGTCCTTCGGCAAGTCGCAGGTTCAAGGCAAATACGGATATAGCTTGCTTCCAAGGTGCTAGATTGACTACTTTGTGTGGGATTGTCAGGAATGTTGAAGGTGATGTTGTTGCTTTTTTCTTCAGGTGCCTGCCTTTCTTGATGGAGCCAAAGCATGTTGAGGTTTTATGCATAAGGGAACTGTTGAGTTGGATCAAGAACTTGGGAGTGGATGATATTGAAGTTGCTACTGATTCTCTGTTGGCTGCAACTGCTATCAATGGGTCGGATCGAGATGAGTCCTATTTTGGCTTATTAGTTTCTGATTGCAGAGGTTTATTGTCCTCTTTAAACTCTATTTCTATTGTGTACAGCCATAGGGTGACAAATTTTTTTGCTCACAATTTTGCGAGAGCAGTACTTTGTTTGGGGAGGACCGTTAGATTTTTATTCGTCTGTTGATATGTACTTCGCTGCAAATTCTGTTTAGTGAAGATTTCATTCCAGTTCAAAAAAAAAAAGTTTACTTGTGAGGCTCAAGAAGATCCCACAATATTCAAAACCACACTAATGGGGATCATTTCATTTTGTCACTTTCAAACTCAAAATTCAAACTAGTAGGGTCATAAAAGACTCATAACCATCCATTTGGAATTTAATCAAACACTCTGGGATGTGCTGTAATTAATACTCCCTCCCATAAATTTAGGCTTATTGATTTTTTTACACGGATTAAAAAAAATAGTTGAAATAATTAAATTTTAAAATAATTTTTCAATAGTATTCTTAAAATTATATCTTAATAATTAATAACACAATTTTCAATGCATTAAATAAAGAAAAATATAATAAGTTAACAGACAACAACTAATTTTAAAAAAGAAACAAGTTTATAATTTGAGACGGATAAAAAAAAATTTCTATTATTATGAGACGGAGATAGTATATTAATAATAGAAATAGATTGTTAGATTGTGGGTATTTTTTTTGAGGTATATTTCATTTAACATAAACAATTTGCGTCAACAAAAACATAACATTTTTTCACTCTGCAATCTAACAATCTATTTCTATTATATTTATTTCAAATACACTCCTAATGATGCTAAGTAATTAGTATGTTAACTTGAATGAATTCCAGTTAAAAGTATGGATCGAATTGAAAAAGATATAATTGTGTTTGAGAACGTTAATAATATAATCGCCAGATGTTTGCCGATTCATTATAAGAGATTGAATAATTTTTCCCAAGTAAATCCTTTTAATTAATCCCTATGTTTTGAAAATCTCTCCTTTAGGTTATCTGTTCATCCTCTATCAGTTAAATTTAATAGCAGTGACAAAATAAAGTATTCTTGAACAGAGGTAATCTTGAAACACCTGTTAATTAATCCTCAGGAACTATGCAATATCTTAAAATTAGAGACATTTTAATAATTTTACAACAATAACTAAAATGTGACCGTAGAATTCCAATACACAGGACTAAATAACAGGATTCCTTATAGAAAGACAAATGAAGCCTTCCTCACAACAATCATAGCCAAAGCAACTAGAGACAAAATTAAAATTGAAAAATCAAAATATACACAACTGCGGATAGGAACTTCAATATATTAACTTGGGCACAACGAAACTATTTATATAACAGATAGTAGTAGGATATATGGGAGAATTAGTTACAGAAATGTTAGCTGACAAAGATGATGGAAGGGTCGCAGCAACATTCGTCAATTAGGCAGCAGCAACACAGTGCCGCAAGGCTGTAACATCAATTCCACAATCAGAACCCAAAAGAAAGGAAAATTAATAAACCATGGGTAACCAAAAACTCAAATCTTGATTAGAAAGAAAGGAATTAATTACCAGCCCTCAAGAAAACCAGCCTTTCTCCGAGGTGGAGCAGCAGCATATCGCGGAGGAGCCATCACCGGAGGTCCTTGATAGTAGCCTAACAACAAAAATCAGCCATCCAAAATCAACACAAAAACCAACCCATTTATGCAAAAACCAAGAATCTAAAGAAAATGGGGTCAAAGAATCTAAGAAAAAGGGTTAAAGAAAGAAGGAGAAGTACCTTGAGCAGGGTAAGGGTAAGCATACTTGGGGTCACTCATTGTGGGAATTAGAGAAAGCAAGAAAGGAGGAGGTTCTGGGATATGACTAATTTAGAGAAGAAAGAAGGTTGTCTTGGAACAGTGAGGATGAGGTGCGTAGGGAAGGGAGTAGGTTATATATCCACATAGAATTTGCATCTTCATCGTCAAGAACTTTCCACATCTTATTGGATGCTGTATTTATCTTTCCTTTTCATACGTTTGTTTTTCATTTTCTTTGTCCTAAAGTAACTCCGCTCTCATTCACACTTTTCTTTCATCCATAGATTCGCTAAATATTAGTGGTATTTTGTTTCAGGTATATTTTTCAGTATATTATTATTTTTTAAAATGTACTTTTTTTATTTTTAATACGTAATTTATTAATATATCTACTTCTACTTAGTTGATTTAAACAAAAACTTCCATTAATCTGGGCATGCTTAGTATAAAATTAGCAGAATAAATAATAGCAAATAGTATATTTTTTAAAGTAAAATAATATATCTTTTCTAAAAAATTATGAGTTTGTTTGAGAATTTAATTTATATGTAAAATATAAAGTACAGCAACAATGTAAAAAATATGATATACTATATTTTTTTTAAAAAAAATTGTTACTTATTTTTAAATATCAAACAAAATTTTATGTATTTCCATTTTTCAATATTCGTTTAATCAGATTTTTATTACTAGTTTATATGATATATGAATATTTTATTCTTTTTCTCCAAGAATACCTGACTACTTCTTTTTTATAAGTAAATATCTGACTACTTCCAAAACACAAATTCAATATTATTAATCATATAAGTTTATTCGTAATAATTTTATCATGTAATCTTAAAGGGTAGCTCAACTAGCATAGAGTATCTTGGAGAGTTTACGAATTTAAGTAAGGTTATAGGTTCAAATGTCTTGAATAAACGAAGATTAATCAGATAGATCCGAACAGTAAAACATAAGTGAATCTAAACACCTTTTGTTTAGGAAAGAAAAAGTAATTTTATCATGTAAATAATTTTAATAATTTTACTTATCTGGCATGCAATATGTTAAGTCAAGTCAAGCTAAGAACTTACGAAGCAAATGGTAGGATAGGTGAATTTTAATTCACTTTGTTAAGGAGTTTCTTTATATTTTCCTAAGGTTTCAGAAATTGATTAGTTAATTAAGCCCTTAACGCAAGTCGAAGAAGGTTCTATCCATTTGTAGAGAAAACAGAAAAGGAGTAGGTAAGGCCAAAATTGCACATATATTTCTCTGTAATAAAGCCATTAGAAATTAAATTAATGCAATTGGTGATGAACCAGTTTGAATTGTCACCATTAAAATACTCCCACCAAAATATTCATCAAAAAAGAACCTATTTTCAATATTTTTTCATCATAAATTTTTTCGCATCGAATTAATATAGGGTGATGTGCAAAAATAGGTAAGAAAATAAAAATTATTTCACAAATACAACAACATTTAAAAATGATGTGCAAAAATAGGCAAGAAAACAAAGATCATTTCACAAATACAACATTTTGACCAAGTGTTGACCAAGAGTCAAACCGTTTACAGTGCTTTGACTAAACCAATTAAGCCAATGAGAAAAAGTACAACCAGAGTACAATCTGAGTACAGAGTACAACTGGAGTACATGTAGAGTACAACTAGAGTACATAATAGTATTATAAATGGTCTGTTGACATCGAAGAATCAGTACATGTGGAGTAGAACCAGAGTACAGATAGTGTTAATGAATGCTCTTTTGACTAGTATAACCGAATACATGTAGAGAATATCACGAGTACAATTATAACAACAAAACTGAAACTAGTATAACTGAGTACATGTGGAGTACAACAAGAGTACAAATAATAACATAAGTACAGACCAAAAGTTTCATGTTTTCTTTATTAGTTAAGTACCCAAAGTTTATTAGCTGAGTACAAATAGAGTACAAAACTACTTTAGGTATTATTTTTACAAACTAAGACGACCTACAGAACGAGTACATAGTGAGTACAACACAAAAAAACTTGTTTTTGACTTGATCAAATATTTTGAATCAATTGGTTTCGTTCAAATTCAATCTTTAGAGATTTTTTGCAATTATTATCAAACTGAATTCATCATTTTTAGGTATTATTTTACAATTTTACAATTAAAGGACTGCCAATTATATCCTCAATTGACACCAACAGCGCGCCAGCTCTTATCGAAACACTCGATCCGTCGAATTCTGGGTCCCAGTAATCATCACCAGGGTCAATCTCTGATGATTTCTGCGACCCACAGGACAACACTCCATTATCGTCATTGTCACACGTTTCATCAAGCTACATGCGTCCCTCTTTCCTAGATGAAATTCTCAAGGACAGAGGCTCTCCCCTGAAATATGAAGTCGGGGATAGCAATTCCCTGCGATTTTTTGTCCCTGGCAATGAATTGAAGATCTGCTTGCAACTTCGCTCCACCTCCTGTTTGACGGCAAAGATCCCATTATTCTAAAAAAAAACCCATTCCAGTCTCATCGGTATTACTAGAATAAACATAGCCACTATTTGGTGAACTGAATCCTTCCTGAATTAATGCTCTACTCAAATGCATGTTCATTGGCTTCTGAATCTAATCTTCAAAAATTTGATAAATCAATTTCTTGACGGCGTGACGCGCAAGGATGGGGGAAATGAGAGAGAAGTATATGGGAGGCAGAGAGAGAAGAGAGAAAAGGATGTTGAGAAGGAGGTAGGGAAGGAGAGGGAGGAGAGGAGGTGAGGAGAGGAGTCGATTGTAGAGAGAAAGAGAGTGGAGAGGAAGAAACATGTCACGACCCATTTCCGGGACCATGACCGGCGTACGAGGTGAACCGTCTATAGGAGCCCAAATAGTACATAATTTCTACCCAAATATCATATTTAAAGAAATATGAAAAATAAATAAAAGTATAATATTTATTCATTAAAAACAAAACATATATAATATTAAGTGCGAAAATTATTTCAAATTAAAACATTTGAAACGTCAGAAACATAAACACCTCCCACAGGAACCCGGTGTGGAGCATCTAACGAATCATACAAATGGGGTCGATCAAAAGGGCACTGACCGCAACATCAGAATCCCTCACTAAGCATCAAAAGCCAATGAATATAATTCCTGAGAGTCACTTGCAAGATGACAATAACAGGGACAAAACAAACAAAGAAAAAGGGTCAAACCCTTTGAGTGAGGGACAACACTCTAGATCGCCTCATACGTGCCTCACAAATATTGGTTTGAAAACCATTTGAAAACTAACACATGCGGTATGCGACATGTATACATACATATACACTATATACATAGTATGGTTTCCACGAAAACATTTCAAAATCGTTTGCAACCAAAGCAAACATCATGCACGAAATCTTTCTGGAACTAAAACAGAATCTTTAAAGAATCTTTCCAAACCTTATTAAAGCTGTCATGCTTTCCAAAATCAAAGCAAAACCTTTCAAAAACCGTTTTATCTTATCGGAGCTTTCAAAACAAAACCCTTTCAGGTTGTACTAAATATTTAAAAAAAATCCAAAACTCTTTTACCGAAAACTCTTATCAGAGTTCAAAACTTCGCCACGTAGGTATTATTTTCTAGAATATTTTCAAAATAACTAAAGTTCAGATGCTTTAAAACCCAAATAAGATTCTTTCGAAAACCTATTGCTTTAACAAAGGTTTCAAACAAAATATCTTAAACTACTTCAAAACTTCCGAAAACCCTTTCTTTTAAAATTGTTACCAAACCGTTTCAAAAACAGAACTCAAAACCTTTATAGTTTTTTTCTCAAAACCTTATAATCAAAACTTTGTCTTGTAGGCATCGTAATACTAATAGTATTATTTTCAAAATCATATCTTATCAAAACATATTCCATAAATATCAGAGTCAAAAATATATATCACGGATAAGGGACCATAAACATAGTGTGGTGAGATCCGGGTCACTCAACCACTTCATCAATGATTGGGGTCATGCTACCAATCCATAATCCAATCATGTGCCCTCGTCAGAACAACATGGCTACCAACTACCCTAGTAGTTGGGTTTAACATGCATTGGTATATCAAATGCTACGTACCCCGTATCATAGGTGTCCCGTCTCCAAAACATTATATAATATATTTAAATCCAAAACATAATGGTCATGTGACCAAGTATATCAAAACAAATCAGATATATGCGATATAACTTATATACCAAAATCCAAAATAAAGTTACTGATTTCCCAATACCATTCCATAGTTCAAATATATATATATAATATATATTTGTCTTTCAGAAACAAAAATCTTTATTTCGAAATGACGTTCGAAAACTCGAACAAATACTGCGTCCCTAAAATAGGATTCATAAAACAAAGCATGCATATCAGAATCAAAACAGAGAGAGAATATATACATATGTATATATCAGTTTCCAAAAACAGAGTTTGACTATTCATTCAGCAAAGCCAAATTACTAACTTAATCAATCCTTATATTAGTCCAATTTCAGAATATGTGTGATACACATCAAAAACAAATATACGTTAAAGTCAGACAACCTATGTGTCTGAAGCTGTCATCCACTCACCTGGATGCCGAGATTCCAAACTCACTGACCGCCGGTCGATGGCTAGTCGCCTAGGAAACCAAACCGGGCTGAAACAAAATATTTTACAAACAAATTAATATGATGATTGTGGCAATGCAGAACACGTATAAAACGCAAATGCAGACTCAGACGTCATCGGCGTCAGAAATCCTATTTCGATAGAAGATCTATCACTCACGACCCAAAAATCAAAATTAGTGTAAAATTATGAATTACTCATCGATTTTTGTAAAATTACACTTTTAGTCCCTAAAACCTCGAAAATTAATAATTTATCCCAGACATTCCAGAAATTAATAATTAACCAAAAAATTTTAGAATTTATAATTAAATCCTCCAAATTACTCAATTTATAAATAAAACCTCAATTTTCTCAAAATTACAAAATTACCCAATATTTTCAAAACTTACAAATCTAGCCATATTTTTCTAAAATTACAAAGATTACCCTAATGACAAATATCAGACCTAGTCCTCCAATTTTTCCAGAAAAATCAAAATTTACAACGTAGTCCCCGCGGCGAAAATTATTCTAAAAATACCCCAAATCCCGAACTAAGCGAAACTCAATGTTCCCGATTGTTCCAATCAACTCTATTAAACCCCTGAAACCTAAATCTAACTTCGGTTTGCATCAAAAACCTCAAAACCATCCTGAACTGACATACCCATTTTCGGACCAAAATTAATCCATTATGATTCAACCATCAATTCATCATTTTTAAGCTAGATTCATGCATTTTCAACCTCAATCTATCATTATCCAACAAAAAACAACTCAAATCCATCCAAAAAATCACAGAAATCCGAACAAAAAATCAAATTTTCGGCAAAAAATCGAAACCCACTCAAACCCCAAACGACTTGAAACCAAGTAAGAACAAGAGAGAGAAAGAGAAAATCACCTTATCTTGGTATGGAAATGGAAGAGGAACAAAGAGAGAGAGAGTCCCGAAGAGAGAGAGACATTTTTCTGGGTTTCGTGAACAGTTAAGTCAAATAATGAATATGAATGTCGGTTGATTTGGTCGGTCGGGTCGGCTGGGTTTTAAAAACCCAAACCCCAAACGACTTGTCGTTTCGCATTGGTGGCAGACGACATGCAGGCGAACGACAGCCATCCCGCGCTAACGATGCGTCGTTTCCTCCAGTTCACACGACTGACAGGTCGTCCAAGATCAAACGACACGCTGTTTTGTCCACCCAACGACATGCCGTTTTGACATCAACGACAGACGACCGGTCGTTCGGTCCTAAATTTCTAGAATTTATTTTTCATTTTCCACCAATTTTCACTTATCCAAAACACTTCCAAATCACTCATAACCTTCATTAATCACTCAATTAACATCAAAAATATAAAATTAACTCTTCAATCACCAAAAATAACAATTCAAATTTTTACCCAAATTTATTTAAAATAATTATCCAAAAATAATTATTCCAAAAATAATTATCTACTAATAATTATTCAAAATAATTCCTCCAAATATAATTATCCAAAAATACTTATCAAAAAAATATACGGGATATTACAAAATAGATGAGGGAGAGAGGAGAGAGAAATAAAAAAAAGAAAGATATTAATATTGTGGTATTTAAGAAATTGAAAATGTAATTGTTGCATTGTAGTGATGTTTTTATATTGTGTTTCATATATGAACTTGAAATATAAAAAAATACCATAGGGTGTAATTTCCTCATTAATATATATATATATATATATATATATATATATATATTATACGGGATCATGTTATCCTAAGAACATGTTAGAAATTCTTTTTACTTTACAAACGAGGTAATTATTAGTTATTCTTGTTTTTGACATCCATCACATAAAAATTTGTATATATATAATTTTTTAAAGCAAATTTTAAATGAAAAGAAGCTTTATTCTTGGGGCAATTAATTATTTAACAGAAAAAAACAACTTTATTCGAAAACATCACAAAAGTGAAAAAAGAAAGCTTATTGCTCATACAGCGCATATGGGTACTGAATTTGGATAATTTTTTCGTTAACGGTAATTTAACTTAATTTCCTTTCAATATAATCCTTTTCTTACATCATTTCTTTTTTTTTTTAAATGATTTGAGTTTATTCTTCATTGTCCTGCTACTTTCGAAACAACTAATAGAACAACGTCCCGCTAAATAGAGTCAGACATAGATACAGAAATTCTTGCTCGGCAATAAACCAACTGATTTAAATAGGAAAAAAAATCATTTTTTTAAGAATGCTCTTACTACAACATACTTATTTAATTAAAAAAACACTAACTTAGTTTTTAATTAGAAGAAATCATGGCATGATTGACGACTGCATGTGTGACGCTCGACAGCATACCAAAACCACAAATGCTTTACCTTTACATCCTTATTTTTTAATACTCTTACCTACCACCGCGTTTGAATCTGTATGATATGAAACAAAATGCTAAAAATGTGATAAATTGGTGTAAACTGAAATCGGTGCACACTACTATTATTACTAAAAATGGATTCTAATCCAAATCAAAATAAAAAGACGTGTCATTTATTCTATTTTTTTAACTATATAATTTATTAATTTATCAGTCTGTAATCTATTTTTATTTAATTAACCAAAACTAATACCCCTAATGTAGTAATCATGGAACGAGAGTGGCTAATTTATTCAAGCTATGATGCATACATTTATTTTAGAAATGGAAAGCTTGTTCACAAGTGGACATCATCGTGTCACAACTATCAAAGTTGGCTTCGCATGCATGCCTTCCATTATAAGCTTACAATAAACCAATTTCTGGAGAATTAACACTTCTAAAACTAATTGTACTGGAATTATTTTCATATATGAGAAAATAAAAAAATTTATTTGAAGAAAAGTTTATTTCCTAATTTATAAACAAAACATGGAAAGAAGAGGACAACTAGTTTATCTAAAATTTCACTACGAGGAGATTGGAAACAAACTCAATGTATTTTCAATGACAGATGTTTGTTCAAATACATGTTTTTCTTTAAATTGTGGAGATTATTCTTCTTTTCAGTCATAAGTACATTTTTCTTTGCTGTAATGGCCATTGTTCAGTAAGCTTCAATTGTGACAAACTGCTGTAAATCTCCCAACATGAGAGCATGATCACCAATTGGCATTACCCTTTTCCCTTCTTCATTTGCTACGGTAAGGTGTTCACAAGGGTCTATCAATATGCTTGTTTCAGCAGATCCATGAGAAACAGTATGCACTCTATCGAATCCGATAAGCTGTTTTTTCTGGAATGCCTCTAAAAACTTTCGGCATTCGAGAAAACAACATCACAACATGGTTTCCATCCATGTCCCCTACATTCATCACAGATATTTGCACATAAAACCTCAATGCGGAGCAAGATGTCAACCCGTCGATGTTAATATAATCAACTCTTTCGCTGCTCTGATGTAGCACTCTCTTACTAGGGGAAGATGTCAAAAGTCCTGACAAACTTTATTTGTGTGGTGCTGACAAGAACTTGTAAGAAAAACTGGTGTAGCTTAAGCCTTCACCGAAACAATACACTCTATGTCCGGTGTAAAAGCGGTAGGTCCTTCCAGGATATCCACGAGATAGATCAGCTCGCATGTTCATGTCATTCATGGGAACCATAGTGAATGATTCGGGATACCAAGTCATTGGAAGTCTTCCACCTGTGGATTTAATTTACACACTTATCCATCAAAATTGTACTAAACCACCTTCCATGCAATATCTTAAATGGAAAAGAAAAATGTGGCGCTTGAAACTTTATCTATCTTCATATAATTTCTTTTACATTTGAAATGAATGGTTTGTCCATCCATATCTTATGTGATGAAAATGCCCGATTCTTGATGATGAATTTGCGTCTTCCAATATCATTTACAAAGATTGAACCTTGAAAATAGACAACTTCTTATAATTGCAGTTCGAGTGTTTTGAGAAAAAAAAATATTATTGAGGAGAATTAATTTTCTCTGATAGAATGGAAAATCAAAATTTACAGGTACACCTGGATTGTATTCTCCAAAGATGACTTCTGCAAGTGCTCTTGGACCAGCTTCACCAGGGTAACCAATCCAGATAATACTGGCAATTCTTTGGTCTCCTTTGGCGAAGGACACGTCAATTGGTCCTCCACCAGTGAGAACTAGAATCACTGGCTTTTTACTTGCTGATGCAACAGCGTATATCAGTTCCTCCTGTTTACCAGGTAGGAGAAGACTGATTCGGTCACGATCTTCAGTTTCTTGAGACAAATCAAGTCCAGAAACTACGATTACATAATCAGCTCTTTTGGCAATAAGTATTGCTTCATGGAATCTAGCATCAGTATCACAAGGCACATCCTCGCAACCAGTTGCATAGGATGTCTTCTTTATGTAGGCTTTAAGTCCCTCATAGAGAGACTGAGGATTACAGGAATACCCTACAGAATTAGGAGGCACAAGGAATTATTATAAAAGTCATAAAAAAATTTGTCAAGAGATGAGCAGATATGAAATTTAAAAATTGTGATTTTGCACTTAACTGGAAATCAATAGGACTAATATCAATGCAACTTTGTCTCAAAAAATCAATATGCATGAAATTGTTAAGTGTCTCAAACTTTGCAATTGCTTCTGGAGAAATTTTATCATTCTGTCATGCATCTTGAACTTTTACAACATTTAGTGAGAATTGAAAATGAAATATAAAAACCCTCCGTTTTTTGGTATTTCAGGCAACTTCCAGACAAATAAATATATTTAGAACATGTATGAAACTTAATCACGAGGTCAGTAAAATGATATATACACATAAGAATGGAATTTTCCTGCAGAATGTGTGGTTAGTGATACCAGTATAGTCACCACCCAAACTGCTAGCATCATTTGCCAATGGACCGATAATGGCAAGGGAAGAAACAGCTTTCTTATTCAAAGGAAGGAACTGGTTATTGTTTTTCAGAAGCACTATTCCCTGCCTTGCTGCTTCAAGTGATGGTGTCTTGTGTTCTGTGGTACAAACATCTTTGGGTCCCAGCTTCCCGTACTTTCCTTTTCTGGGGTCTCCATCAAAGAGCCCAAGGCGAAGTTGAACTGAGAAGAGATTGAGCAGAGCTCTGTCGATATCTTCCTCTTGCAACTTACCTTCGTCTACAGAAGATTGAGCATTTCGAAGAACATATGTACCACAATCAATATCCATTCCTACATGTGATTAACTCCATTGTTAATTTTGGATAAATTAGTACATGTGCAGATGGCTTCTGCATATGTTTACTGATTGCTCAAGACTCTGATCTTTTGACAAGTTTAACGGAAAATGAACAATCATTTTGCACCTGCTTTAAGAGCAATTGCAACTCCATCCTCCTTGCTTTTTGAATAAAACTGATATTCGTAAATTGTGGCAACAGCATCACGGTCTGAAGTAATGTACCTGAATTGATAATAACTCTTTTACCTAAAAATCGGGCTCTCATTAACAATTTGTTTGTTTCACACACACACACAAAAAAGAAATTTATGAAGAATACTAACCCCTTGAAGCCCCATTCTGTCCGAGCTTTCTGTAAGAGGTCCTCTTTAGCACATGCAGGCACCCCATTAACTCGATTATAAGAACACATCAAGCAGCTTGCTTTACCTTGTTGTATACAACTTCGAAATGGAGGCTGATATGAATCTTGCAAATCTTGTTCTGTAACCTGTTTTCCATGATAAATTAAACTAAATCATCAACCACAATTGAGAATGAGATTGCTTAATATTTTATCCACAAGATACTAGATGGATCAGTCTTGTCTTGTAACCTACTAGACCTGATACAAATGCCACGCGCTTCGACCCAATTCTGCATACTTGTTGATAAACTTTTCAACAAACTGCAAATTTTCTTCGTGAAAAACTTTTTAAGAAAGGCTTTTTAGCTTCTTAAGATTTCTATAAGCCTCAGTAAGCAGGCACGCCTGAATATTGTGTTGTGTAGTCGGAAGGTAGGAACTTAACCTAGCTAGCCTGAGGGAATGTAGGCAAACAAAGACGGTGCACCAAGGTTCAATTGATTGAGCAAAGGAGGCCGGCAGTTACAGCGGGCAGGAGAAAAGAGATGGCTCGGCATACCAAAATCTTAAGGCTTAATCTTCTCACGGTAAGCAAAGCCAACACATACCCTGCTATCCAGGCGACAGCAGAAGGGTACTCCTTCCTCGGTGTTGGGTTCTAGGTTTATTTCTTCTTCCCCCAACTCTCTGTGATAACAACTAAAATTTGCTCCAAGAGCTATACTATAATAATTTTAAATCGAACTCCAAAAACCATTAGAAATTGTTGAACCATTGCCATTTACTAGAAAATCAAATTAGTATTGCACAACCAAATGTCACTCTAAAGCCTGCTCATAGTAACAAATGAAGCCAAAGAAAACTAAACACAACAGAAATCGGTTCACTAGTTCTATGAAATTCAACACCACAACAAGCTGCAAATTCAACTAAAGCCCAAAACCAATCATGAAATCAATAATTACCAATAAATTAATTCCACAATAAAAACAAATATTTACCACATCATTGAATGAATATCTACTGAAATTGCCCCATATCTCCAATTCATAAGCAGTGAAATGTTTACAACAAGCAGACAACATAAGGACATCATCATCGTCCTCCTCCTCACCCAACACTCTCATCTCTCCATACCCATGCCTACTTTCCTTCCAATTTCCACCTTGAAAACCCTTCACATACTCAATTGCATAAGCAGAAACCACCATAGGATCCTCCCCAGGAGTCTCTTGGCCTCTCCCCCATCTTGGGTCCCTGAAAATGTTAATATTTGGTGCCCAAAAAGTCAACCCTGCTTGACCCACATTGTACATGGCTCTACCCTC